>RXPK01002846.1:0-69324 GCA_004143645.1 Protaetia brevitarsis | reverse complement strand
ATGATTCTGAATACATGAACCACTGTCGTTTCAGGGCGGTTAATCTTCCTGTATGATATAACTTCTTTAAGGCCGTTTTACCCTAGCTTTATTGCGCAATTTTGGCCAATTTAAAATGTTACGTGAAATACGTATTAAATCCGTGTTAACGCGTAACAATTTTAATGGCCAATAAATTTACACATTAAATAGCTAGGGTAAACGGCCTTTAGGAATAGGTGAAATCATTTTCGAAACATAAGTTATATATTTATCCTTAGTAAATACATTAAATATTATGGATTTACAAGATTTAAAGAATCACTTGCGCTCGTCCGTGTGTTCATTATAATCCTTGAATCAGACGTCACAACTCAAAATGGAAAATAATGTTCACACAGTTAACAAACTTTATGTTATTCTTTGTCTGAACAAGTTAGATGTGGCATTCGTTAGTGAAGTTGGGGAGCAATGTTCAAGAGTCGTATTAAACTATCTCCATTCTGGCCCGATCTTTTTGTGAATGTCGCTAAACGAAATTAACATTTTATTTGAAAACCGTGCACGAATTCAGTAGATTTTTGGAGTATTTAAAATCATTCTTAAAGAAACTCGAAAATTCAATTTGTTTAGAACTGAGGGGTGTAGTTTTTCTAATTCCTCAGTATCGTCCGTCCGCAGCTGATCCTTCTCTTCGAGATGTTTACTGAATAAAAACTACTTTGAAAATAAAAAGCAGTGAATAATTCTGACAAATAAATGTGGTTATAAACAGACATTTACAAACATCACATTCAAAAACGTTATTTTGTAAAGTAAAAATTTACTTCGTTTAATACCGGTTGGCACCCCGTTGTTAAATGCGTTCCGTGCTTCATATTATTATAGTTAAAGTTAAACAGTAATATATGTCACAACCTTACACCACGTTGGACACGCCATTCACAGACGCCATTTGTA
Source organism: Protaetia brevitarsis (assembly GCA_004143645.1). Taxonomy (NCBI): domain Eukaryota; kingdom Metazoa; phylum Arthropoda; class Insecta; order Coleoptera; family Scarabaeidae; genus Protaetia; species Protaetia brevitarsis. The sequence continues at coordinate 68,385 of RXPK01002846.1, read as the reverse complement.
CATTCTTTAGATTTCAACTGCGGATAACACAAAGATATGTCCGCGATAGTTCTTGAACGCACGATCAATGTATTATTAGGTGCATCTCAGATACTCATATAATGAACTAGCGCCACGTATCGCAGTTCAGTTCAGATAACATTTAGGATACAACATTTATGTAACTTTACGATCTACGTATGGCGCTGTTCCTTAATGATACTTAGCAGAGATGTAACAGACACATGTGTGTTTACTGGGACATTGAATTTATTACAACATCGTTGCGTTTAAAAATATAATCTAATATTTGCGAAAATTCCTACGTTTCTATAAGTTTCAATATCACTAATGTTCTTACCTTTTTCATGTATAATTCGCATACAGTTACGTAACAACCGACTATTGTGCCATATGTAACTACTTAGCCATACTTAAATATAAATCTATTTCATTTGATGTCCAGATGACGTGACTGCGTACACATGAATTATAGTAACAGAAAATGACATTCCTGTTTGGAAAAGTATTGCCAACCCGAATATGCCCTTTAACTCTCTGATAGCGTAACAAACATCTTGACAACTAGAAGAGATTTCACACAAGAATCTCATTAAATCGTCACGTTTCACTCCGACATATCTCATCGGACTTCTCTGGATTATATTCTTGCGGAAATAACTGTTGATTTTGCCTAAAATCTCTGAGGAAACGCCAAGAGCAGCGCAAAAAAGTAAAGCAGGAGCGATTTGGGACAAAGTCATGTAGACTATTATAAAGAACGTCAAAATTTGAAGGAACGCAGTTGTACAGGAGATATGTAAGCGATATAAAAATCAAAGCAAGAACAGACAAATATTACGATTAGAATCAACGTTACGATATTAATTTGCGCGCGATTAAAGCGCATTCTTCTGCTTTCCCATAAATCTTCTTCGATCTCGTTGAATTTATTGAAGATATTTAATATTTCCTGTTGAATATCTTACCGAAAATTTGATTGACGACTAATGAGCAAGTTTGAATCGTATAAAAGATCGAAAAGAACATGTTCTCCATTAGGGACAGGTCGTAATTGAAATATAACTTGGGAGTTGTAGATTATATTCAAAAAAATGCACAGTGTTTGCAAAATGGCCCAAGATATCCAATGACCTGTGGAGGATTTCAGACGAATCTTTGGACCAGGAACCCGTTCAAATTCGTACGATATATAGCCGAGATATTTACAAATTTTAACAACATTGTTGATTGGAATAAATTATTGTCTTTTGAAGACATTATTTACGCTTAAATTGTTTGTAGTTGCCGCAAAACTGACAGGTATCTGTATGATTCTAGGACGCTTAAATTTCCTAATGTAAATATATTTTGCTAATTATGACTAATGACTATTGTCAATTAGTTATTGATCGTAAACTAAGAACAACCTATTACTTTGTAACAGTCCTTATAATATGCTTTATATTCACTTAAACAACACAAACATGCAATAACCAATTAAACTCAAGTGTATTATAAATAAACCTAACCTAACTTCCCACCAACCAACTAACTTAATTTAATGACAGCACATGACATGCGGCCCCAGCGCAGGTCTTCTTAACTGACAGCGGTGACCATAGTTAGAAAATAGCGGTATATTTGAAAGTTTCAATGGTAGGTTTTGTCATTAGTAAATTGATTCGTTCATTCTTATGTAGAATTTTCGTATTATTTTAGATATCTTTCATATCTTCTTTTATAACTTTTTAAAGATATGTTTATAAACAAACAATGAATAATGAAAAAAAAAGAAAATACGTATATAGATTTATTTGTGTAATAAAAAGATAATTAGTCGCTATCCGAATCCGATGAAGACATTACCTAGGCGTCTCAACTCAGTCTCAGGTTTGAAGCTGTTTTTATCTATCAATCTTTTGCCATCATACAACAAGACAGTAATAGATAGAGAGATGGGTCGATACTTTTGAAGGGAAGAAACAGAGACAGAGAAGTACGATAAAATATATAACAAAGTGTGGTTAAAATAAAGCGTTTTTATTGACAAACTATCAATTTTCGATTCCACAACTTCAGGCCTATAAATAATAAAATAACCGAACAACAAAGTGATTGACACTCTGTAAAGTTTAAAATCCTTGCGCCAATGCTTCGAAAATTCTCGATTCTGGATCGAATTGTATTAAAATCACAACGTATACTGCTACGGCTGAGACTATCTGAAAGATAAGAACTATTTCACCATTCAGCTATTAAATTAACAGATTTATACGGCAATAATTGACAATAATTAATATATCTTCATAAAAAGTGCTTTTTTCCTTTTAAAACTTAAGTTTGTAAAATAGTATGTGCATGCAAGTGAGTTACATAACACTGTTGACAGTTTGAAAAATGAGGTTATGTTGTTTCGCCAAATCTTTGAAATGTCATCAGCAATTTATTAGTATATAATCCTATAGTAGCACATTTTTTTTAAACAATCTTGGTGAAATATGTTTATATATCTACGCTCTATCTAAGAGTTTGTAATAACTGCTGGAAGCACTGTTAAATACTTTATTATTTATTCGTGTGTGGATTGTTGTACCCCGCCGACATTCTTTGTTATTGTCAACAGGATACTTTTGAAAAAAATCGTTAACGATTGTTCATATAAATACTTACCGAAGTGATTATTCGTAAATCGACAACAAAGAAACCAGCAGCTGTTATTTGATAATCTTCTTGTAATATCTGCAGTGCCAAACCGTTGATCTGTTTACGTGGATAGTTTTCCATGTTTTATCGGGCGTATAAGAAACAAACTCGATTTAAGCAAGTGTCGCAACCACATAATTGGAAGGTTAAAATGCATTTTAATGGATTGGAGTTGAAATGATATTATGCAGAATTTCCAACATTGCTATCAAAATAAATCGTTCAGTATTTTCATGTTAGACTTACCTCTTTTCGCAAATGATCAGATTTAACTGTGACGAAAGCCTTGTATAATATATTCTTCAATTCTTCGATCTAGAATAGTACAAGTGGTTTAACAAATTATAACTACATTGATAAATTTTGTTGTGTTTAAAATTATAATTTAATATTTGCGAAAATTCCTACGTTTCTATAAGTTTCAATATCACTAATGTTCTTACCTTTTTCATGTATAATTCGCATACAGTTACGTAACAACCGACTACTGTGCCATATGTAACTACTATAGCCACACTTAAACATAACGCCACTTCATCTGATGTTTCAGCTAACGTGACTGCGTACGCATAAATTATAGTAACAGAAAATGACATTCCTGTTTGGAAAAGTATTGCCAACGCGAATATGCTCTTAACTCTCTGATAGCGTAACAAATATCTTGACAACTAGAAGAAATTTCACACAAGAATCTCATTAAATCGTCATGTTTCACTCCGACATATCTCATCGAACTTCTCTGGATTATATTCTTGCGAAGGTAACCGTTGATTTCGCTTAAAATCTCTGAGGAAACTCCAAGAGCGGCACAAAAAGTAAAGCAGGAACGATTTGGGACAAAGATATGTAGACTGTATAAAAAACGTCCAAATTTGAAGGAAAGCACTTGTACTGGGGAACATGAAAGCGATATAAAAATCAAAAAGTAAGAACAAGGCAAATATTACGATTAAAATAAACGTTACGATATTAATTTGCGTGCGATTAAAGTGCATTCTTCGCTTTCCCATAAATCTTCTTCGATCTCGTTGAATTTATTGAAGATATTTAATATTTTCCTGTTAAATACCTTACTGAAAATTTGATTGACGACTAATAAGCAAGTTGGAATCATATAATAGATCGAAAAGAACAGTTTTCCATTAGGGACAGGTCGTAAAATTGAAATACAACTTGGTAGTTGTAGATTATATCCAAAGAAATGCACAGTGCTTGCAAAATGGCCCAGAATATCCATGACATGTGGAGGATTTCAGACGAATCTTTTGATCAGATACGTTTTCAAGTTCGTACGATATATAGCCGAGATATTTACAAAATTTTAAAATAAACACTATTGATTGGAATAAATTGGTGTCTTTTGAAGACATTATCTATACGCTTAAGGTGTATAAGTTAGTTGCTGCAAAACTGATGACAGGTATTTGTACTATTGATTTTCCCTACGTAACGTATTTAATTAATGTAACCTTTTTTTTTTTTCTATTCATTACTATTGGATATTGTATTATTATACAGTGGAGGTCACTTTAAACAACACCGCTGCAAGCAAACGTCAACCTTATTCACATTAGATAGGAGTGAAGCATATCTCATCCGTATCAGCACAATAATTCCGCTACATTAAAAATAAACAGCTACACGATACACTGAGAAAAGAGATTGCATTAAATGAAAGGTTTTATTTTCTAACTTTTGGTTTTTATTATGTTTTAATAAACGCGTTTATTTTATTTGAAAGTAGCTTGCTATTTTGCCGGAAATTCTTATGTACACTGCCCGACCTATTTAATGTCGTCGTCTACAGCGCGACTATCAAAACAATACTACCACTGGAGGGTGCCGTCGGTGGCGTCGGTTGTTTCAGGTAATGTTCATTGAGGTTACAATTGTAACCCTTTCGCATTATAAATCAAGTACAAATTGGATTTTAATATGGAAGTAAACGTTGTAATTGCGGTTTGAACGTGCTTTAATTTGAAATAGATATCTTGAATAGAACTTGGGCTCTTGACTCTTTAAACTTAAACCACAAGAATAAATAATGTTTGTATTTATAGACATCTTGTGTATTATTGTTAAAAATGTAGAAAATAGCCAACCAACAGAGGAAGACTTCAGAATTTATAGTTCAATAAATATTATTGTACCGTTTATTAATACTATATTTTAATGGATATTTCATAATATTAATTATAGAATTTACTATGCAGGACCTACCTATGTGTAAGTAACGCTGTAAAATTGCTATTCGTAAGAAAATAACTATGTTTGGCTTGGTTATGTTATTCATGTTTTAAACATGCTAGTTCAAATATAACACAATATAAATCTAATAATAAATAATTTTCCCTATAATACGAAATTAATAAAATTTTGAAATGTAAAAAATTCTAACTTAAATATTTATTAACGTATTGCATTAATATACAACAAAAATGATAATGTAAAACTTAGCCAGAAATAAACAGCTGCAAAAAATAAAAATCACTCTAAAAAATTAAAAAAACAAATTTTTATAAAGTATATAAGCAAACATTGCTTTAATTCCATATCCTTCCTCATTTCTTTAATTGCACTTGTAATTATTTATGCACAGTGTCATACAATAACCGTTTTAAAGCGATTTTGTTAAATAAAGGGATTTACACCATAATTGTAATAAATAGCAATTTTAATAAAGTACATCAATTATCACATTACTGAGAATAAAGCTTTTCTTTCAAATTTTACCCAAGTTATAAATTCATTACTTTTATGAGTATTGGCTAAGGTGGCTGTTAGGTATGTGTCAGGTATGTTGATACATGTTGTAGTTAAGGAGTTACTATAGAAAACAAGTTGTTGTTATTATAAATATTAATTAATAAAATACTAGTTGTGTCAGTGTAGACTATTTTTATGTACCAGTGTACATCATAGTCAATGGACATTACAGTGGCGACGAGGATGGGATAGATCTCCGCGAGTGGCACATTTGAGATCTAAATCGTGGAAAATATTTATACGTGTAAAAAAATGGCAGTGAATACAGCATATGTGGGGCATCTAAGAGAGTTTAATCCCAAGGAGTGTGAATGGAGCATATTTAAAGCCCGAATGCAGCAATTTTTTTTAGCCAACAATATTACAAATGGTGATATTAAAAGGGCTTTATTATTAAATTGTTGCAATGAGGAGAGTTTTCTGACGTTACATAACTTGTGTGTCCCTCACGATCCAGGTACACAAAGTTACGCAGTTCTGATTAAGTTGTTTGACAAATATTATTCCCCCAAGAAGGCTTATTTTCCAGAACGTTATAAATTTTATAATGCATTCAAGAATGTCAACGAAAGTATTGTAGAATGGGCAGCACGGGTACGATGTTTGGCTTCGAAATGTAATTTCGGAGAGGAGTTACAAGTAATGCTTCGTGATCGTTTCGTCATGGGTATGGAGAAGGGTCCAATTATTGACAGGCTATTTGAAGAGGACGTGAGTACACTTGATTTTGACAAAGTCGTAGAGATTGCAACTGCTAAGGAAGCGACTCGTCATAATTTCGATCTTGACATGAATGTCAAAGTTAAACGGGAAACCGAGGCAACTGAAGTTTTTCGTCTACAAAATAATCGGTCAAAGGCAGGGAAATCGCAAAAGACATATCAACCGGGAATTGCTGCGGCGAAGAAGGATCGGTCTCAGCTGTGTACGGTATGTGGAAAAAGGGGTCATGTAGGCATGAACTGTACAGTTTATAAATTGATACTGGTGCGCCGGTATCAGTTATTTTAATTTCAAATGATGTGAAAACTAAGTTATTTCCTAAAGTTAATTGTGAACGAAATGATAAAATATTAATCAACTTTGCAGGTAACAAAATTGTACCTCTAGGGTTTATCAATGTAAATATTAGCTACAATGGTAATAGTAAATTAATGAAATTGTATGTCGTAAATCAAGATTGTCCTTCTTTATTAGGGCGTGATTTCTTTATGAAATTTGATTTATCGATTAATATAATCAAAGCTCAAATATGGAAAAATTATATAAAGATTTTAAAGAGGTATTTGCCGATGAGTTGGGTCATTTCAAAAAGGAAACCATACATTTGAAGGTGCAGGATAAAGCAATTCCAAAATTTTTTAAACCAAGACCGATACCATTTCCGCTTCGGGAAAAAGTGGAATTGGAGATCAAACGATTAGTAAATTTGAATATTTTAAAACCCGTAAATTATAGTAATTGGGGTACACCAATAGTACCAATTTTAAAAAGTAATGGATCAGTTAGGCTGTGTGGAGACTATAAAGTTACTGTAAATCCAGTTCTTGAAATTGATCAACACCCTTTACCAAAAATTGAAGAAATATTTAGTAAACTGCACGGTGGTAAGCAATTTACTAAATTAGATTTGTCTCAAGCGTATCAGCAAATAAGTTTAGATCCGGAATCTCGTAAATATACGACCATTTCTACACATTTAGGGTTATTTCAGTATACAAGGTTACCTTTTGGTGTAGCCTGTGCGCCAGCCAAATTTCAAAAGATAATGGAAAAGGTATTGCAAGGAATACCCGGAGTTGTGTCATTCTTAGATGATATTGTAACGAGCGCCAACTTTTCAACTGGCGGTTCCGATAGGCGTCCCTAGATGGCGCTAGCATAGCGGAAGAAGAACTACCTACGACGAATAACAGAGGGCAGCACCGGGTCGAAGATTCGAGAATATTCTCCAGAATCTTCGAGGACATTCTAGAAGGCCCCCGAACAATCTGGAAGTTCGCGCCAGCTATAAATAACGCGTCGGGTTGGCCAGGAGGCAGTCAATCGATACGAGTTCGATAGTGCGGTCGCGATTGAACTAGTACATGTAATATAAATATCGTTTACATAAATAAAGACATTAGTGGTTAAGTGATATAAGTTAATAAGCATTTTTAATAGATTTTATTTACGTAATTGTGTTAATAGAATAAGTGAATCTAAATATATCGCCTGTGTGTTTTTCTAAAACCCCGACAACGTTTTAAGAACGGAAAAACGTAACAATATTTTAATTACAGGTGGTAATAAAGAAGAACATTTATCTAGAGTTAGGCAAGTGCTTGAACGTTTCAAAGATTGTGGATTAACCATTCAAAAAGATAAATGTCAGTTCTTTATGGATGAAATAGAGTATCTGGGTTATAAGATAGATAGAAATGGTTTACATACTTGTAATAATAAAATTGAAGCCATAATTAATGCACCAATACCTAAGAACATAACAGAGTTAAAATCGTTTTTTAGGTCTTGTTAACTATTACAACAAATTTATAAAGAATTGTTCTATTATTTTAAAGCCTCTTTATGATTTATTAAAAGCGGACGTTAAGTTTATTTGGTCTAGCGAATGTGATTTGACATTTTCTAAAATTAAAGAGATTTTAGTTTCTGCAGAGGTACTCGCGCATTATGATCCAGAAATGCCAATTAAGTTAACGACGGATGCATCAGCGTATGGCGTTGGTGCCGTGATTTCGCATGTTTATCCCAACGGACTAGAAAGACCTATCGGTTATGCATCGCGAACATTAACGAAGGCTCAAGTCGCATATCCTCAAATAGAGAAAGAAGCACTCGCGATTATTTTTGGAGTGAAACGATTTAGTATTTGTACGGTACTAAGTTTATATTAGAAACTGATTCGAAACCATTAGTGACTATATTTGGGTCGAAACGAAGTATACCTGTTTTATCCGCAAATCGACTACAAAATTGGGCAATATTTTTGTCAAATTTTAGATATGATATCTGTTATATCAGTTCTAAGAAAAATAATGCTGATTGTTTGTCACGACTACCGTTATCCGATAATTTGGAAGAGCAAGAACTAGAACATTGTTGTTTAAATTACATTGAAGAAAATTTACCTATAACTATTACAGATATTGAGAGTGAGACATTAAAAGATTCAGTATTAAAGAAAGTATTGCAATATATTAAATATGGTTGGCCAAGTAAGGTGTCAAAACCTTTTGATATTTTTGCGTTACATAAGTTACAATTAAGTATTGAAGGTGACTGTATTTTATTTGGTCATCGAGTTGTAATACCAAGTTCTTTAAGACTTAAAGTTTTGCAGGAATTGCATCGTTCTCATATGGGCATAGTTAAAACTAAAAGTCTTGCACGTTCATATGTATGGTGGCCTAATTTAGGTTTAGACATTGAAAATATGATTAAGTCGTGTACAAATTGTTTGAGTACCAAAACAAAGCCGAATCTTGCAAAGTTGATTCCGTGGAATTATCCAAAAGATGTTTGGAGTCGTTTGCATATTGACTATTTAGGTCCGTTGTTTGGTAAATATGTTTTAGTAGTGATAGATGCTCACTCAAAATGGATAGAGGCATTTGTAACCTACAGTACAGATACGCGAACGACTATTGAACATTTGCGAAATTTATTTTCGCGATTTGGATTTCCTAAGCAGTTGGTGTCGGATAATGCTACTACTTTTACATCAGAATCATTTAAAATTTTTTTGAAGTTTAACGGTATAGAATTTAAAACGTCTCCTCCGTATCATCCCGGCAACAAATGGTTTAGCTGAGAATGCTGTAAAAATAGTGAAACATGCTGTATTGAATGTAATAACTAGAAATTCCAGTAATAATTTTAATTGATATAAACAGATTTTTAATGGATATAGGAATTCAGTTCATTCTACTACTGGAGAAACTCAGCAAAATTATTATTGGACATAACATTAGGGCTAGGCTAGATTTATTATTACCGGATTCAGGTACAAATACCCAAATAAAAAGTGTATACTTAAATGTTAAAGAAAAACAACAAAACAGATTAAGAATTATAAGGGTAGTAGACTGCGGATTTTCGCTGTCGATGATAAAAGTTAGTGTACGAGATTATAGATTTACGAAACCATCATGGATTCAAGGTATTGTTAAAAAAAAGACTGGGACAGCGAACATACTTAGTCTATGTGCCAGAAATAAACAAAATGTGGAGAAGACATTTAAATCAAATGTTGGATTTTAGTCAGTTTTCATTACCTACAGGAAATGATAGTTATGGTGAAATGAATGAAAATATAGATGAAAAACCATGTCAGACATCTGATTCAAATGTCTCAAGTGAAAGTAATAGTATAAGGAAATCTCATAGGAATAAACGAAAACCTATGCGATATGGAATGGGCGAATAATTATCTACAATTTAAGGAGGGGAGTGTTAGGTATGTGTCAGGTATGTTGATACATGTTGTAGTTAAGGAGTTACTATAGAAAACAAGTTGTTGTTATTATAAATATTAATTAATAAAATACTAGTTGTGTCAGTGTAGACTATTTTTATGTACCAGTGTACATCATAGTCAATGGACATCACAGTGGCATTTGTCATTTACAAACAATTACAAAACTTAGCCGTTTACCATAATTACCACTAATCCTTTATGTAATCCAAGGACGCCTAGTGTTTTTGAATGAGGAGCTCATATAGCTACATGATAGTGTTTAGTAAAATGGAGAACCTACGGGTATTCTATAAAAAAAAAAAAAATCATACAGTACTATACGTTACATTATGATATATCACAATGTAACGTAGAGTAGTGCAGGTTCTCCATTTTCAAATACTTCTATTCTTGTAGAGCTTAGCTTAAAGGATATTATGATATTTTTTCAAAAATTTAATTTCGCGGTAAACATAGAGAAAAAAGGCATTATTTTATTAAACAGGAGAAAAAGGGGGTCATAATGAAGTACAATCTATTTTAGGCATTATTAAATGAAACTATGTAGTTTGAACTTTAGAGTACATCATGATTTATATGCATTTTGCTTTAATGTTTTAATTTATGCTTAACCAAACAATATTACTTCTGCGATTATTTTATCGATTTTGCAAACTTTGTTCGCAAATATCTTTGTACATAGATACTGTAGAGCTTTAGGAAAAAAATACGGGTCTTCTAATTTTAGGCAAAGACTTCAAATTTAAAATATAAAAAGAATCCAAGACATCAAATTTTTTAGGTGTTCCGGTTGATATGGAATGACCCATATTTGGGATTTTGGCACCATTATCTGTTCGATTAGAACTACATATATTTAACGGTAATTACAACACATTAAAATTTGATTGATTTATTCGAGAATAAATATTCATAATCGGCTTCATAATTCATGTATGGTAAATCTTTGTTAGAATGATGTTACAGAATCAGCGGTTACCCTACGATTTTTAAATCACGTAGGGTGACACACTTTCTGAAACGTCAAACTAACTCCAACTCTATAATAACGAGAGTTGAAACGTGTCTTAGATCAACTCTGCACATTTAAGAGCACAAGAAATGATAACTGAATCACACATTTACTCAGTCAACAGATAAACATAATTTTTCCATCGCTGTGTTTGCATGCAACATCTAGATCGACATGCGTCGTACTGTGAACATAAAAGTACAAAGTACTGACGCATGTCAACCAGAAATCACAAGAAGAAAACGTGTCTTATATCGTTTCGAGTTTTAACATTTTCAGCTAGTGATTAAAAATTTCAAACCTATGGCAGAATACACTAAAATATAATTGATTTGCGATAGCACACTAAAACAAGCCAGAAATAACAAACGAAACAACTTACAAAATCGTACTACATACTTTTTTAAAACTAGTAATAGCATAACGGCCAATAATTGTTCGACGTTTTGAGTTGAATGTCGTAAATCATTTTTTCCATCGCTGCATTTTCATGCGACATTTACACTGAGAGAAATACATACTATTGAGAAGTAAAAATTCGCTAACGACAAGTAAATATCTGGCTTAAATAGGCGCCAAGTCAGTTATACCCCTAGAACAAGCAAATGAGTTTTCTTAAAATGACTTACCTGCTATAAGCTACCAGTTTGTTAAGAAACAATATAAAATTTCTAGTTAATGTAAGTTAGAAAATTTGCTGCTCTACCAAACAACTTGCTTGTAGTAAATTACATTTCTTTTAATAGCGAATAAAAATATAGTCATGATAAATAACGAACTTACTGAGAATGATGTTTTAGCCGCTGGTGCTTACTTTCTTTTCATTGCTAACAAGTATAATATCTTATAGTATTAAGTAAACTGCCCACTTGACTTAAGTGAGCCGCTTAATTGGCGTAAGTGAGCTGCTTATTGGGTACAAGTGAACCGCCTACTTGGCGCAAGTGGACTGCTTCCTGGGTATAAGTGAGTTGCTTACTTGATGTAACTGGACTGCTTACTCGGAATAGTGAGCCGTTTACTCAACGTAAGTAAACTGTTTACTTGATATATGAAGCCGGGTTTCCTAGGAGCAGGTTTTATGCGTCGCGTACAACGTAAAACGCCCAGCGCAATACGCCTTCCACTCAGGTCAAACAAAATAGTTGGCGTCGTTTTCCTATAAAGCCAACTATTTTATTTGGTTTGAGTGGATGGCGTATTGCACTGGGCGATTTACGTTGTAGGCGACGCATATAACCTGCTCCTAGGAAAACCCGGCTTAAAAGTAAATTTACTAAAAGCAATAAAACTTCATGTGGTGTTTCTTTTGCTATAATCTACAGCAGAAGAGCTCAAAGGTTCATCAAGTTCATTAAACACTGGCTGATGTGAAACCCGTAGAGAAGAAGAAATGAGTAATAAATAATAAAAAATGCGTTAGTGTATATAGATCTTTTATTAATATTTGAAAAGAACATACATGAAACTATAATAAACAAAATGAGCCTCGATAGAAAAGACACTCTTACACAGAACTATTATTATGCATACTAAGATAGTGCGAACAAATACGTACTTCTTTTTATTATTGGTACTTCAGAAAAATGTTGCTTAAATTTATTTAGATAAAAGTTTGTGAACTTCGTGATATTCATTGTCAGCCGGTCATATGCAAATTACTACTTCCGATCTGGTGTGAATAGGTCAAAATTTCAGATGTCGATAAGAGTGAAGTAAGCCTATCTGTTAAAATACCGCGCAATGTTATTTAGTAATTATTTTTAGTATAAATATTAATTCTCGAAATATTAATTCAAGAAAGTAAAACATGCTGTGTGCGTAGGCCTAACTCAAAAAAATTAACTTTTTTTTCAATTAAAACAGAAATTAGATTAATTACATAGCATTTACAAAATCATAACTATTTATCAAGTACTTAAATATATATTACTTACATTCAAATGCAGCAATAATAATCTGCCAAGCCCCACTCTAATAACTCTGAGTGATATTTAAACACATTATTCCTAAATTGAATACGGACTACGTAGCACAAACGCATCGCCCAGCAAGTCACAAATAAGAATGGCGTCGGCGTGCCCACTTCCTATAGAGCGGTAATTTACCAGTTCACTTACTTTAAACAAGCCGGCAACTGAAGAACAATAAACATTTTATTTACGGAACGACGCGCTTGTTTTAAAAACAGCTTTTTACTTAGGACTAATAAGAACTTATTTATAGCTAATAAATAAACACAATATGCTAGTCTTACAATTCAATCATTAATAGCAAGTAAGCCGCAATTATGACAAGAAACAATTTTAACATTATCATCTTACTAATGCTTAATCGGCAACTTTATTATGAATATACAACTCTTAGCTACTGTTAATAAAAATTTCATTAGGAGAACCCAGTGCACTTTAAGCAAAGGCCTTATTTAACTCATTTTTCTCAGTGTAGGCGACATGCACTGTACTATGTGAAGATAAAAGCACAGAGTACTAATGCATATCAACCAGAAATCACAAGAAGAAAACATGTCATGTCATTTCAGATTTTTACCATTTTTCGCTAGTAATTAAAAACTCCAAACTCATCGAACAATACATTAAAATAGAATTGATTTGCGATAGTACATTAAAACATGCCGGAACTAACTAACAAAACAACTTACAAAAATAAAGGTTATACTATTTTTTAAAACTAATAGCGTGACAAACACTAATTGTACGACATTTTAAGTCGAACGTTTTTATGATATTTTTACCATCGGTGTGTTTCCATGCAATATCTAGATCGACATGCCCCGTACTGTGAACATAAAAGCACAAAGTACTGTCACATGTCAATTAGAAATCACAAGAAGAAAACGTATCTCATCATTTCAGATTTTAATAATCATAGTTTAATTTTAAAATGAAATTTTGCAAATGAATCGGAATTAATTCTGTGAATCTAAATGTTTAGTTAATCAATTCAAATGAAGATTATTTGAAGGGTGGAATGAAGATTATTCTCTCATAATTTCGCCATTCATTCATAATAGGTTAAAATGATTTTTTTTTCTTTTATTTACGTCGCAAAATTAAATTAAAAATCATATGGTAGATCCTTGTTAGAATGGTGTAACAGAATCAGCGGTTACCCTATGATTTTTAAATTACATAGGGTGACACACTTTCTGAAACGTCAAACTAACTCGAACTCTATACTAACGAGAGTTAAAACATGTCTTAGATCAACTCTGCACATTTAAGAGCACAAGAAATGATAAATGAATCACACATTTATTCAGTCAACAGCTAAATATAATTTTTCCATCGTTGTGTTTTCATGCAACATCTAGATCGACATGCGTCGTACTGTAAAGATAAAAACACAAAGTACTGACACATGTCAACCAGAAATCACAAGAAGAAAACGTATCATATATCGTTTCGAGTTTTAACATTTTTAGCTAGTGATTAAAAATTTCAAACCTATGGCAGAATACACTAAAATATAATTGATTTGCGATAGCACACTAAAACAAGCCAGAAAATAACAAACGAAACAACTTACAAAATCGTACTACATTACTTTTTTTAAAACTAGTAAGTAGCATAACGACCATAATTGTTCGACGTTTTGAGTTGAATGTCGTAAATATTTTTTCCATCCGCTGTATTTCATGCGACATTTAGGCGACATGCACTGTACTATGTGAAGATAAAAGCCACAGAGTACTAATGCATATCAAAGAAATCACAAAGAAGAAAACGTGTCATATCATTTCAGATTTTACCATTTTTCGCTAGTAATTAAAAACTCCAACTCAATCGAACAATACATTGAAATAGAATTGATTTGCGATAGCACATTAAAACAAGTCGGAACTAACTAACAAAACAACTTATAAAAATAAAGATTATACTACTTTTTAAAACTAATAGCGTGACAAACACTAATTGTACGACATTTTAAGTCGAACGTTTTTATGATATTTTTACCATCGCTGTATTTCTATGCAACATCTAGATCGACATGCCCCGTACTGTGAACACAAAAGCACAAAGTACTGACGCTTGTCAATCAGAAATCACAAGAAGAAAACGTGTCTCATCATTTCAGATTTTAATAATAATAGTTTAATTTTAAAATGGAATCTTCAAAGTGGATGGGAATTAATTCTATGAATCTAAATTTTTAGTTAATTAATTAAAATGAAGATTATTTGAAGGGTAGAATGAAGATTATTCTCTCATAATTTCGCCATTCACTCATAATAGGTTAAAATGATTTTTTTTCTTTTATTTACCTCCCAAATTAAATTAAAAATCATATGGTAGATCCTTGTTAGAATGATGTAACAGAATCAGCGGTTACCCTATGATTTTTAAATTACATAGGGTGACACACTTTCTGAAACGTCAAACTAACTCCAACTCTATAATAACGAGAGTTAAAACATGTTTTAAATCAACTCTGCACATTTAAGAACACAAGAAATGATAAATGAATCACACATTTATTCAGTCAACAGATAAACATAATTTTTCCATCGCTGTGTTTGCATGCAACATCTAGATCGACATGCGTCGTACTGTAAAGATAAAAACACAAAGTACTGACACATGTCAACCAGAAATCACAAGAAGAAAACGTATCATATATCGTTTCGAGTTTTAACATTTTTAGCTAGTGATTAAAAATTTCAAACCTATGGCAGAATACACTAAAATATAATTGATTTGCGATAGCACACTAAAACAAGCCAGAAATAACAAACGAAACAACTTACAAAATCGTACTACATACTTTTTTAAAACTAGTAGTAGCATAACGACCAATAATTGTTCGACGTTTTGAGTTGAATGTCGTAAATCATTTTTTCCATCGCTGTATTTTCATGCGACATTTAGGCGACATGCACTGTACTATGTGAAGATAAAAGCACAGAGTACTAATGCATATCAACCAGAAATCACAAGAAGAAAACGTGTCATATCATTTCAGATTTTACCATTTTTCGCTAGTAATTAAAAACTCCAAACTCATCGAACAATACATTAAAATAGAATTGATTTGCGATAACACATTAAAACAAGCCGGAACTAACTAACAAAACAACTTACAAAAATAAAGATTATACTACTTTTTAAAACTAATAGCGTGACAAACACTAATTGTACGACATTTTAAGTCGAACGTTTTTATGATATTTTTACCATCGGTGTGTTTCCATGCAACATCTAGATCGACATGCCCCGTACTGTGAACAAAAAAGCACAAAGTACTGACGCATGTCAATCAGAAATCACAAGAAGAAAACGTGCCCCATCATTTCAGATTTTAATAATAATAGTTTAATTTTAAAATGAAATCTTCAAAGTGGATGGGAATTGATTCTGTGAATCTAAATTTTTAGTTAATTAATTAAAATGAAGATTATTTGAAGGGTAGAATCAAGATTATTCTCTCATAATTTCGCCATTCATTCATAATAGGTTAAAATGTTTTGTTTTTCATTTATTTACGTCGCAAAATTAAATTAAAAATTATATGGTAGATCCTTGTTAGAATGGTGTAACAGAATCAGTGGTTACCCTATGATTTTTCAATTACATAGGGTGACACACTTTCTGAAACGTCAAACTAACTCCAACTCTATAATAACGAGAGCTAAAACGTATTTTAGATCAACTCTGCACATTTAAGAACACAAGAAATGATAAATGAATCACACATTTACTCAGTCAACAGATAAACATAATTTTTCCATCGCTGTGTTTGCATGCAACATCTAGATCAACATGCGTCGTACTGTGAAGATAAAAAGCACAAAGTACTGACGCATGTCAACCAGAAATCACAAGAAGAAAACGTGTCTTATATCGTTTCAGGTTTTAACACTTTCAGCTAGTGATTAAAAATTTCAAACCTATGACAGAATACACTAAAATATAATTGATTTGCGATAGCACGCTAAAACAAGCCAGAAATAACAAACGAAACAACTTACAAAATCGTACTACATACTTTTTTAAAACTAGTAGTAGCATAACGACCACTATAATTGTTCGACGTTTTGAGTTGAATGTCGTAAATCATTTTTTCCATCGCTGTATTTTCATGCGACATTTAGGCGACATACACTGTACTATGTGAAGATAAAAGCACAAAGTACTGGTGCATATCAACCAGAAATCACAAGAAGAAAACGTGTCATATCATTTCAGATTTTACCATTTTTCGCTGGTAATTAAAAACTCAAAACTCATCGAACAATACATTGAAATAGAATTGATTTGCGATAGCACATTAAAACAAGCCGGAACTAACTAACAAAACAACTTACAAAATTACAGATTATACTACTTTTTAAAACTAATAGCGTGACAAACACTAATTGTACGACATTTTAAGTCGAACGTTTTTATAATATTTTTACCATCGGTGTGTTTCCATGCAACATCTAGATCGACATGCCCCGTACTGTGAACATAAAACCACAAAGTACTGACGTATGTCAATCAGAAATCACAAGAAGAAAACGTATCACATCATTTCAGATTTTAATAATAATAGTTTAATTTTAAAATGAAATCTTCAAAGTGGATGGGAATTAATTCTATGAATTTAAATTTTTAGTTAATCAATTAAAATGAAGATTATTTGAAGAGTAGTAAGATTATTCTCTCACAATTTCACCATTTAATCATAATAGGTTAAAATGATTTTTTTTTCTTCTATTTATCAACATCGTAAAATTAAATTAAACATTATATAGTAGATGTTTGTTAGAATGATTTAACAGAATCGACGGTTACCCTACGATTTTTAAATCACGTAGGGTTGCAGCGATCTGAAATGTCAAACTAACTCAAGTGCTATATACTAACGAGAATTAAAATGAGTTTTAGGTCAACTTTGCACATTCAAGAATACAAGAAATTAAAATTGAATCACACAGATAAACATGATTTACCATGGCTGTATTTTTATGCCACATCTAGACAACATGCACTGTACTATGTGAAGATAAAAGCACAAAGTACTAGTGCATGTCTACCAGAAATCACAAAATGCAAACCATATCCTATCATTTCAGATTTACATAGCCAAATTTAAATTACCCGCAATTATTCTTAGTAACTTCAACGTTCAAATATAAAATTACCTACTATTTTGTACTACTACATTCATAGTTATTTTAATGCCTTTACGTTGAAGTTACTAAAAATAGTGGCGGGAAATTTAAATTTGGCTATTAGGAGCACAGTGTACTAAAATAAATTTGATTTGCGACAGTAGGTACATTAAAACAAGGCGGAGCTAGTAAACAAAACAACTTACAAATAATGATCGTACTAACTTTTTTTAAAACTAGTCGAGTAACGAACACTAATTGTACGACGTTTTGAATTGAATATTTTCAAATGATTTCCAACTAATTGACGGCAGATTGTGCGCGTTGTATGTATAATCTTCAAATCATCAGCTAGTAAATGCTGTACTGCACTTTTAAGGTTACGTGAAGTACAGGCTTTTACCCGCTGACGGTTTTAAGATGATTCAAAAAAAATCCTGACTTTTGTACTTCATCTAAAGCAGTAGGTACAACATTATTTGTGTCCGTCCGAATAAGTTTAGGAAATAATGATTTCAATAGCATAAGAAACTGCCATGTCGATAATAAAGGTAACTGTATTTTTTATTATGTTTTTTTCTTTTAGCTTTATTTTTTTACTAATAATAATTAATTTATTAAAATTCATAGAATAGCAGGAAAAAAAAATATTTCCTCTAATTGTTTTAAGCAAGTTTGGCAATTTCTTATGACATTTTTAATTTACTTAAAAACAAACAAAAAATATTTAATTACTTACCTAATATTTCTTCGACACTACAAACTTAAGTACAGTTCTAAAGAGGCACATGAACTATCTTCAGAAGCTTGCGAAGACAACTGATAACAGGAGTTTAAAATGCGGTGGTTTAAATACCCTTAATTGCTCTTAACCCCACTACCTGGTACACATAGAATTTAATAATTTGGGATGGCTATGTTTTCTTTGGATTAATTTCTAATTTCGCAGGATTGGTGTAATTATAATAAATATTATATTATTTAATATTGAACACTGTTACAATGACAATTATATAGAAAAATATTTTGTAGTGTCTATTATTTTGAAAAATTAATTCGTTGAATAATTGTTAATAGTATTCGGAATGTTATATACAGGGTATTCCACGTAACTGGCTCATTAAAAGTTTATGATGTTCTATTATTTACTTATATTTGAGATTTTGGCACCAGTATCTGTTCGATTGGAACTATAAATGCAAAATACCTTAACCAAAATATCACTTCCGGTTGACCGGAAATGGATGTCAACTTTGTTATTTTAAATAGAATGATATAATTTTTTATTCATTTTTGGATTCTACAACTATAAATACGTCAGTTTTCATTAGCTATTCCTATAGCTACATGTTGCCGTTTTTTGAGTTATTTCAGTTTTTCTTTTTTTTTTTAGTCATAATCATTACAACATTGAGAAATTAATATCTCGGTTAATACTGCAAGTAGAGACTCCAAATTTGCTATGTTATGAATGTAATATAACTCTAGGAAACGGTAAGCGCACTTTACATTCTAACATACAGGGTGTTCAAAACTGAGGAACAAAGTGACATATTTTCAAATGCAGAAAACTCAATTTTTTTAAATAGAACACCCTGTATTTTAATTCGGAATTAGGAAGTAAATATCATCCCCTATCACTTTATATGAGCATTCCCTATACCTATCTTTAATAGATTTTGAGATATGAGCGACTTTTTGTTAAACAGACTAAGTAGCCCTATCTTTAAATGTTTGTAGCTGGCTCTGAAATGGATTCACATCAAATTCATGTATTATTTTTGAATAACCATACAAGAATGTCTGTTCGAATAGTCATTTCTATTAATATTGCGTTGTACGAAAGTGTAATTACAATGATATACATAAACACTTTTGGTTAGTCAATGAATTTGACATTAATCCCATTCAGAGCCAGCTACAAACACGCAAAGATAGGGCTACTTAGTCAGTTTAACAAAAAGTCGTTCATATCTCAAAATCTATTAAAAATAGGTATAGGGAATACTGATATAAAGTGATAAGGGATGATATTTACTTCTTAATTCCGAATTAAAATACAGGGTGTTCTATCTAAAAAAAAAGAATACTTAGTCTGTTTAACAAAAAGTCGCTCATATCTCAAAATCTATTAAAGATAGGTACAGGGAATGCTGATATAAAGCGATAGGGGATGATATTTACTTCCTAATTCCGAATTAAAATATGTTCTATTTAAAAAAATTGAGTTTTCTGCATTTGAAAATATGTCACTTTGTTCCTCAGTTTTGAACACCCTGTATGTTAGAATGTAAAGTGTGCTTACAGTTTCTTAGAGTAATATCTACATTCATAACATAGCAAATTTGGAGTCTCTACTTGCAGTATTAACCGAGCTATTAATTTCTCAATGATGCAATGATTATGACTAAAAAAAAAAGAAAAACTTAAATAACTCAAAAACGGCAACATGTAGTATAGAATAGCTAATGAAAACTGACGTATTATAGTTGTAGAATCCAAAATGAATAAAAAATTATATCATTCTATTTAAAATAAGAAAGTTGACATCCATTTCCGGTCAACCGGAAGTGATATTTTGGTTAAGGTATTTTGCATTTATAGTTCCAATCGAACAGATACTGGTGCCAAAATCTCAAATATAAGTAAATAATAGAACATCATAAACTTTTAATGAACCAGTTACGTGGAATACCCTGTATATTATTTATTTTTAAATAATATATATTGTCACTTTTCTTTTTTTGTGCGACCTTTTCTATATCCACTGTGGATCGATTGAAATAAAATTATTATTTATTATTAAAATTAAGTAGCTTGAAAATATTAAAGTGACATTTTTTTTACCGAAAATTGATGGTAACATATTTTATTGCAATTATAAATAAAAAAGGATTATCTTTTAATATTTTTATTTGATAATAATTTATAAATAAATAAAATTTGAAACCAGCTTTTTCTTAAATAACTTTTTTGCAATCGTATAACCATCATATTTTCGTTTTTTAATATTTTCATAGTTTTCATTGCCATTATTAATTGGTCATTTATTTTATTAGAAATTCTGAATTTTCGGCAACCACTTTTATTAGTGCAATAAGAATTGTAACATAAAATTCACAAAAAGTCTTTTTAAATATTAAAATCAATTGATAGTTACTTAATTAATTTTAATTTTTGAATGGAATCTTGAAAAAGAATTAGAGTTATTTCTATATTAGGACTCTGATATTTTTAATTGATTCATTATTTAATTAGAATAGATTGACTTCAAGACATGATATAGCTCTAGATTATTATTATTTAATCAGTTTTCACTGAAATTTAAAATTCATTTCGTTTCATTTATTTTTCAAATATTTAATGATATAATAATATTAAAAATAAGATTCTAGATAATCTACTGATGATAAATGACATTATATTTATTTATTATTTATAAACAAATAGATTTTTAACGTTTTATTTTTAGAAATATTTGAAATTAAACTTTGCTTAAATATTTTTTTTTGAAATTATTTCATCTAACCAAACTTTCTTCTCTTACTTAAGTATTTATTATAGTTTTAAATTCTGTGCGATATCATTTAGTCACGTGCATTGTGCCAAAATTATATTTTGATCTATTTTATTGCAAACTACGAATCGATATCACATCTAATAAAAAAAGAAAATTGAAGTGATCTTTTATGAATGGTGTTTGGATTTAAAAAATAAAAATAATAATTAGAAATTTAAATAAAACTTTGAATGGGAAGGACTATTATTATTATTTTTATATTAAAAAAAAGAAAAGCTATGACTTTTATGATTTAAAAATTGAAACATGAAATTAACTGCATTACATTGTTTTATTTAAATATTAATTAATTAATTACTAGTCACTTACAATAATAAATAATTAAAAATAATAGTTTAATTTTAAAATTAAGCTTTTGAAAACAGATCAGATTTAATTCTGTGACTCCATATTTTTAGTTATTTAATTAAAATTATAATTAATTGAAGAGTAGTAACATTATTCTCTCATAATTTCACCTTACAGTCACACGTTAAAATACTTTTTTTCTTTTATTTACATACTTTGCAGAATTTGTGGGATTCAATTGAAATTAAAATTTATTAATTAAAGATAACTAAAAAAAAAATAGGTGTTAAAATCATTTATTGATTGAAAACTTCAATAAAACAAATGTATTCTCTCTGTAAATAGTTTCATAACACTATACAACACATTAATCTTAAATAACTTTTTTTGATGTCATATCATATCTAACCTTAGTTTTTTTATAGTTTTTGAGATTGCTGTCATGCAAGCACTTACATGTAGAAAACTAAAATTTAAACTATTTTTAGAGACATGAAATTAACCATATATATGAACATATTTGATTTTTTAATTAGATGGCTATTGTTTTTGAAAACTAATTATTAATTGAATTAGAAAATTTAATCGACAATTAATTAATAGTCAATTACAATAATAACAAATTAAAAATTATAGTTGAATTTTAAAATTTGCTTTAAAATGTAAACAAGAATTTAATTCAATTTAAAAATTAAAAAATTCAATTTAAACCAACTAATTTTAATTTCGAAACGGAATTTTGGGAATAATTAAGACTGATTCTTCTTTTATCCAATATTTCTTCTTTAATTAATTTGAATTAATTAAATATTTAGTTGATTTAGGCACATTGAAAAGAAAAATTAATTAATTTCAATTTTAAAGAGTAATTTACACAAAGTACAGGAAAAAAATTGAAATGCTGTAGCAATCAAAGAGTTCAAGATGCAATAATCGGAAATAAATTACCAAACAACTCCTACTGAAGGTATTTTTTTTAGCGTGTATCTGGTATTTTACCAATTTATAAACATTTTTTGTTGTTCTTGTTAAGGCCGTTTTACACCGAGCTATTTATTGCGCAATTTTACGTGTATAACACGGATTAAATACGTGTTATACACGTAAAATTTTAAATTGACCAATAAATTGCGCAGTAAATAGCTAGGTGTAAAACGGCCTTTATATTTGCATAGCGCGCATTCCAAATACTTATGCAGCAGCATCGTCTAAGTTCAATTTTATTAGAATCTCAAAAAATGAAAGTGCTTATTTATATGTTTTCGCATTTTCCATGTCACAGTGAAATTTAGAACTTATTTAACTCTTTGTGCTTATTAAGGAGGATATATTTTAAATTTCCATTTTAATACTTCAGACATTCAGAGATTAGAGGTTATGGCACAAACAGATTATGCAAATTTATAATACCCTAAGTACTAGTTAATTGCAGTGTATTCTTGGATGGCAATTTATTGGAAATTATTTGTGACAGTACAGTAAAAGGATTAGGATTTATATCAATATAATATCGTAAAGGATTATGAAACGGTCTTCAAATGATAATTATTATCTTGTACTAGTTGTAAAAGCTAAGTGTAAACAAAGGCATAAAGGTAAGCACTTAATTATTCTGTTTCTTGAAAATTGAATATGATATATGTAGATAGAAAGGCTTTAGAATTTGGCAGGATAAATGTGTTTATAATATCAGTATTATTGTGATTGTGTTATTATAATTTTTATTGATGGGTATTACATAGAAAAACGGGACGTCTCACTTTAATATTTACTTTTAATATAATAGCAGGTGATTAGTTTTTAATTACCTATTTGAATGCATAAATGTAATCTACAATACAATTTATATAGTATCTGTACATTAATATCCCAAGAAATGCTATTTGATTTAATACATTATTGACAATTGACAATGAAATTTAATGTTTGCAGTAGGTATTAGGTACTTATGTACCTATTTTATATTAATCTTGAATTTCCTTCTCTAAAACTTTTAGCTACATATTCGTCTACATCACTGATTAGAAATAAAATAATGAAAGAAACGTTTACAAGTTTTAGATTATTTATTATAATTGTGTGTAACAGAAAAACATAACCTCAAAAATAGTTTGATTTAATACATAAATAAGCAAAACAATACATTTTCTTCTTGATCATTTAAACAATTACATAGATCAGATTGCTAATAAGATCGATGTTGTGAATATCCCTCAAAAATCTTTGATCTAGGATCGAATTGTATTAAAATTACAATGTAAGTGGTTATAGACGATATCATCTGGAACAAACAAAAAAGCAATCTGTTTTATTAAACATAAATTCAGTATTATTCTAATTTGCAATAGAAATTTAATAGTTTTACAACACATATTACTGCAAAGTAGGAAGCAGCAGCCACACAAAGATGTGAATGTTAAAAAATAATACATTGCATAAAAAACTTACAGAGCTGACCATTCTTAGGTCTATCACGAAAAATCCAGCAACTGTTATTTGGCAATCTTCCTGGAATATTTGCATTGATAAAATGTGGATCTTTTTATGGGTAGATCCATTGCGAGTAGCGTTTAATAAAGGAAGAAGAAATATATAAGTAACTGATGGGTTGAAATTACGAGCTATATAACCGCTGTGATCCTTATTAAATCATTATATATATATTTTTTTACTGTTGGTTATAGACTCTACTCTGATAAACCTTTAAAGAGTGACACTAAAGCTATATAGCTGAAATTAATAGCATTATTGTTGTTTATTCTTACAAAATTCTTTTTTTATACCTCACTGATGCTTTCATAACAACACTGTAAAATCTATTCGGTTGACTTAACCAAATTTTAGTTGTACTAACTAAAATCTTTGTTTAAATATGGGCAAACAAATAATTTTGTTAATATAATTTGTTTGTTTTAACAATATATCTTTAATAGAATTAAACAAATAAAATACTTTGCTCAAATAAAAAGTTTTATTGTGTCAAATGTATGTAATACTTAAAATAACTAATTATATTTCATTGAAATAATGAGATATGTATATGATGTTTAGTTCAAATAAAATTTTGTAAAATTGATCAAATGGAATATTTACTTCAAACAATAAATTTATTGACCCAAATGGAAACAACACACAAAAGAACAAAACATTTTGTTGAAACAATCGGAATTGAAATATTGGAAAAACAAACTGGAAAATAAATATTGTCATTAAGGAAAACTACGACTTAACAATATCATCACCTTCTATTCCAAAATCCATTTCACAGGCAATAAGATGAAAGATAGCTGCTATAGTAGTATATTCCACATTCTACAAGTGCTTTCCCATTAGGGTGAATGGACCAACTTATATATTCAATTTTTACACAATTATGCGAATATCTGGAATGGGGTGACGTCAATTGAGCTTATTTTTCGTATTTTACCGATGCATTAGCTTTAATTTCAACTCTATAGCTTTAGAGACACTTTTCAATGGCTTATGACTCACCTCTTTTCGTAAAACGTCATTTCTAACTTTATTAAACGCTCTGTACAGGGTATCCTTTAACTGTTTCACCTGAAACAACAGAATGGCATTTTATAAGCATTGGTGGCTTGCAATTTTGGAAAAAAATGTTCATATTAGTCTTTGATATTTTATAAGGATTGTCTTTTTAAACCAACGCAAGTTTTTGACATAAATAGATATAGAAGCATCTCTTTAATTTTGAGTCAAGACTTTTGTCTTCGATCTTCAGGCAATCTTTGCTCACCTTTCTCGCATATAACTCGCAAATAGTCACGTAAATGCTGAAAATAATGACAGAGAAAGCCAGCAACATCAACCAATTAAATAAAACTAAATCAGTAACGTCGTTGTTGAATATTTGGTAGACACAAAAGCGTACAGATGACAAACTATTATAAAAAATGTTATACCGGACATGCATAACATTATTAGGCCAAAGATGTGTCGCAAATCTCTGACACCTTTGAAGATTTCCCTACAGCTTGCCGATATATCTTTAAACAATTCATCTCTCAGAATATCGTGGGAGCTTTTTCGTATTTATCAATTTTTCCGCAAATAATCACTGATTTGGTGCAAGATTTCTTTGAAGGCGCATAGTGTCGTGGAGAACATAACAGCTGGAGTAACGAGGAACAGGGCAAAAATAAATGGCGATGGCAGAGGTCTCTGGCATGAGACGATTTTGTAAGACACAGCCACGGTGATGGTAAGTGACAAGAATATGATTGTTCCGTTAATCCAAAATCCACGCTATGATATTAAGTTGGACCGTTTTGAAATTCATATTTCGTCTGATCCTTAGATTCCCTTCAATTTCGATCAATCTGTTTAGGATATCCAAAAATCTACCATTGTAGATTTTACTCGTAATCTGGGCCACTGACAAAGTTACTAACTGTGTGATGTAATACATATGGAAGAAGCAATACTCCATCATGGATAGGAACCGGAATTGTTTGAAGATTTCTTTGGATACAAAATATATTTGCAACAAAATGAATGCTGTTTGAATGGCAGTCCACGTCACCAGGTGGAGATTAGATGGTTTAAAAGGTTTCTCTTGCTTTTCTTTTTCGTAGTAGTACGAGAAATAACCGCAATATTTGCTAAAACCATAAACAAACTTTGCGGATTTAAACAAACTATTTTCGTTGGGGACGATCATGTTCTTCAAGAAGCATTGTACTGACTACTGCATGATAATACTTTTAATATTGATTGTGGAAAATAAACATATAATTAATTAATATTTTTACGCATTAGCACTGTAAAAATATTGAAGTTGATTAATTGAGGCCGGGAAAGCTTTAATATTTAATATTTGTTTGTTCAATTTGTCATAATTACTTATTCAGTGTCAATTAGTAATGTATAAACTGTTTCTTTATGTTAGCAGTTGCAACCTGCTTCTGTTACTTTTAGTTTAAAAAAGCTTCTTTTACTTTTTGTTCTCCCATTCTTTCCATTCAGATTTATTAATATCTATAATAGCTTATACATGTTTGAACCGAAAGTGGTCATCTTCAGGTTTTCTACAAATTAAAAGCAGTAACAAGCAATAATACATTAAACTGTGAAAAAAGTCTTGTAAAAAATGTAAATGAAATGTTTACAAGCAGTTTATAAGAGAAATATTATATTACTGAACTTATATAGATGTGATTTATATATACCCCAGTGACCAACTATATTTATTTCATATTTTATAAATATTTAAAAAAATATATATGTTATGTAGCATTAATAATATATTATTGCAAATGTTTTCTCAATATATTTTCATAAATTTGCAAAAATATTTTGCTTTGATTTCTGTAAATATTTATTTCATATAAAAAAAAAGATTGAATTTTTTGCTTTTGTACAATTTGGTGCATAGGACGAATAAATATAAAATGGGTAAATATGCATACATATTAAGTGGGTATGTAC
Organism: Protaetia brevitarsis; assembly: GCA_004143645.1. Taxonomy (NCBI): domain Eukaryota; kingdom Metazoa; phylum Arthropoda; class Insecta; order Coleoptera; family Scarabaeidae; genus Protaetia; species Protaetia brevitarsis. The sequence goes on along the minus strand of RXPK01002846.1, from coordinate 41,009 downwards.
CTATTTAAAATGATAGTTTAAAGATTAAATTAGATAATATATAATCTAATAGGATTATTAGTATCTAAGTTGAGCCCGTGGAACTTTTTCTATTATAATAATCCTGCGTTTTGTATTATATTATTTGTATATTTGTAAGTTGCGAACGTCAACACAACACCTGTATTCATTACGGTCCGGTGTATATGATTTAGTATTGTTTTATGCGTCTATGGGATTAGGTACATAGAATGCATTACGCGCACGTGCGTATCATCAACGTTTTCATTCGTTTGGTCCGTTACATGTTATAGTTTTATAATAGTATACGATTAGGGCAGATTAGGGTTAACTGTGTAATTAATTGTTGCGGGGTGTGTTTTAGTTTTTGTTGGTGGACTACGAGGTAAGCAAAACTTTGTAACATGTCATGGCATTTATAAGATAAATTGGAATGCTCAATATCGCTATGTACAGAAATCGTTTAATATATATAATTGTAGGATTTTATGCATCATATATGTACTGCATCTACCAGATAAATTGCTAGTTGATTTCCTTTAAAAGATTTCATCTCGGTAGATAAGCGTCATAACCTCAAATAGGAGGTTGGAATACGTTGTGTTGTTTTATTGTTTGTACGTTAGAATGTTTTTCAAAATATTATGAAATAAAGTAAAAATAAGTAGTATCGTAAGTATTAGAATGTAGCTACCATTCCAATTATTGTAAATGCTCCCAAATGTATTAGGTTGGTGTTGATAAATGTTGTACCGATGTTTTATTCATGGTATGATCTATACAATTGGGTATTGTTTTAGAGGCCACAAGGAAACGCCATGAGAGCGCCACTACCGAAGATTGAAAAAAGCTCATAGGGTTGTACCTGGCACCAGCAAGACTAGACTTAAAAATTGAGTATTTTTCATTTTTATTGGCTTAAATAAAATAGAATGACAATAAATACGTTTGTTTTTTATTTAGAACACTTCAATTAAAAAATAGTGATTAATTTGATAAGCCTTCAGTATGCCTTAAAAGATATGCCAGAATTATTGATTATTAACTTGTATGGTGAGTGTGAAAAAACAATTTCTTGCCTTTTAGACAACTCTATGCATGTTTCAACTTTCGTTATCGACATTATACAATTCTAAATAACCAGATCAATTTTAAGTTCATTTGAGACAAATTAAAGAGATTGCATAAAAAATCTCAATTTTCATATAAATATTTACAAAAAATGATAGCGCTTACATTAATTTTAAAATAATGGAATAAATATTTTAATTGAATATTTTATCTATATTTAGAAAAAAAATATGAAAAATATATTCAAAAACCTCTCACGCAAAATATTTATAAAATATATTTTTAAAAATATCTATGTAATATTTCTGGCTGTTAGGGTGGAGTTAAAAAAAAATTAAATGCCACTTACTATAACCTCAATGTAAAAAAAATACAAATTAAAATGTTGTCATTGATTAAAAAATAAAAGAATTACTAAAGAAAAATGCGTCATAGTTTAATCACTAAAAACAATGGGAGAGTTACTAAGCCTGTCTAACTTCACTTCAAACAACAGCCTCTCAATATGGCAGTTTGTTATTGTTTACCTTGGTACCTACCTATATAAAACCCCGTCATAAGGGGAGACATTAAATAAGACCACCACTGTACATATATTTAGAATTTATTACCATAAAAATAGTTCAAATATAATACCTAAATAAAACTAAATTCCTTTTACAAGTGTTTTATTCTAGATTTTCTTAAACCTTGACAATATAATGCGTACATGGTTAGAAAATAATACATCACTCTTGCGAATATCCCTCGAAAATTCTAGATCTAGGATCGAATTGTATTAAAATCACAACGTATGTGGTTATAGATGAGATTATCTGGAAAAAGAAATCGTAAATGTTAAAATTCAATATATCATTAACAAGTTGACAGGAGAAATTTAATAATTTTGCAGTCGTAAAACGACAATACATAATACCAATAAGTGCATCAAATTCAAATTTCCCGCAATTATTTTTAGTAACTTCAACATTAAATCATGAAATTACCTACGATTTTGTATTAGATTAATAGTTATTTGAATACCTTTAAGTTGAAGTTACTAAATATAATTGCGGGAAATTTGAATTTAGTTCACTGGGAAAATATTTTCATATAATATTTGATTGTCTGAAATACTTACAGAGCTGACCATTCTGAGGTCTACCACGAAAAGTCCAGCAGCTGTGATTCGGTAATCTTCTTGGAATATCTGCATTGATAAAGTGTGGATCTTGTTATGAGTAGATTCATTTCGAACAGCGTTTGACAAGAAAAACAGAAAAAAAAAAAATAAGTTAACATCTGCCAAATTTGAAATTGGAAAAAGGGTTTGATTGTTAAATCAGGAAATATTTTAAAATATTGTGGGTCATTGTTAAAAATTGACTTATTATAATGAGAAAGATGTAAAGATTATTTGAAACAGAAAATAGTTTAAATTGGATATATATTGGTTCAAAATAGGTTGCCTATATTTGAACATGACTCACCTCTTTTCGCAAATCGATATCTCCAACTTTTATGAAAGCTCTGTATAGCATATTCTTCAGTTGATCTACCTGAAATGACAGAATATTCTTCGATAAGTGATGGTTATTTCCATCTATATTCTTTGTCAATTTTATGTTTTAACCTATGTCATCGCTATTTGTCCATACGAATCAAATGGATACTTCTGAGTCAAATTAAAATTCGTATAAACACGATACCTTATGCGCAGTTTTTCAGTATTAGTTTAAATTCGATTTTACATTCCCTTTAATTAATAAAACTTTACAGAAGGATCTGTGTTCTAAAAGGAACATTTTATTCTTTCAAAATATAGAAAGAAAGTGAAAAAACGAAAGAGAAATACCTAATAATAAACCAAATACACAAATTAACGATGCTATTGTTAAAATACGTTCAAATACGCTAAAACTGTGTTGAACCTTTTTTAGCGTAGAAGTAGATGTTCAAGAGAGTCAGATATATGCAAGATGTCCCGCATGTTCGTTATCTAGAATTCACGTATTTATTTTTCACATACAAAATATATATTAAAATTATAAAGAAGAAGAGTGCCTTTTTTTTTCATCGATGCTATAACAGAAAATAAAACAACAGCTATAGGTTAGATTTGATAACTGACAGCTGCCATAATGGTAAACGGAAACTGTGCACTATTTTAAGAATTGTACTTAAAAACAAAGCAGTAATAGGGCTATCTCTATTGATTACATTCATGAAACATGCATGAAATCAATCTTTGTATCTTTTTCTGTGAGACAAGCGGAAGCTTTGCTTCTTTTTTGGATGGTAATATTTGAGAAAAATAGTCAAATCAGTAGATTGTCTTTACTCGTATGATACATCAATGACGTTGGTTAAAACATAAAATACTTTGACATTTTTCATACATTGAAAAAAAGATTTTTTGTAGTTAATAAATAGGGATAAATATAAATAAATTATTCTTTTAAATATTGGCAAATAAATATTTATTAGGTGCTAGGAGAAAAAAATATTTAAAGCAAATAGCAATGCATATTCGACATACATTAACCGAATATGCATTGTTACTATAGTGAAATAGGAAAACCGCCATCTTTACGCCAGTTTCTGTACTTATAGAATATATTTAACATATTTGCTATTATATATGGGTAGGAAAACTTTGCTCTTGTAATGTTTAAATCAGGGCATTAAGTTGGGAAAAATGGAAGGGGTCAGATTTGGAAAACGGAATTTTAAAGGTTTAATGAATTCAATTAATTGCAATTTGGGTTAGCTTATTCAAAAAAAAAACACTTATTGTTTAAGTAAATAATTTGGGTTTTCAATAATGGATAGAAGCGGCAAAATAATACGATTGCCTTCATGAGCTTTTCTTGTCTCTCAAGTGTTTGTGAAGTTCCCACGCATTAGCATATCTTTTATAAAATATATCATTGTAAAACACGCATTCTCACAATCTTCATAAAAAATACATAAAAATTGCAATCAATTACATGTTATTCTTAAACCAACCCCCAATCAAAAAATAACGGAAACAAGATTTAATATCTGATTAGTTTGGTTCAAGGCCATTAAAACCTAAGTAATATACCATAGTGTAAAATTACCCACAGTTGAATCTACAACAACAAACAACAAAAGCCGATTCATTTAATATATAAAATATAGCATTTCTTGTCTTGTAACTCTACCACTTTATATAAAAAGATTTATAAGTTTTCTTTGAGCAATTTATGTTATTAGATATCATAAATCCAAACAAATATTTTTTTGGTGTCAAAGTAACTTGTTTGGATAAAAACATTTTTAAAGATATTTTGATGACTTCTAAGAAAGTATATCATGAATTTTAGTTCTTATTTCATTGAACAAAGTTTCTCTATGTCAAAATTTTTTTTTCAAAGATTTTTTGCGTGGGACCGATAATACTTTTTTTAAGTCCAGTTGCTTTCTCAGATATTTTACAAATTCGCTCACCTTTTTGTATATAATCGCAGATAATTATATAAACACTAAACACGACCAGCGAAGTAAATCACACAACAACCATTGTTAGGTTAGGGTCAACACCAAAAGTCTCACGGATGTATAGCCATATACGTGACAAACTATTACCAAAATTAAGAACATTATGGACAGGATTATCAGTCCGAAGATTTGTCTCAAACCCTCACATTTTAAGATTCTTGACAACTTGAGAAGATGTTTCTCAAAAAATGGGCAATCTTCGAAACTCCCCCACCATTCGTAGAATTGTTCGATACGATTTTCTGAGACTGTCGTTAATTGGTGCAAAATTTCCTTGATGGCGCAAAGAGTTGTGCAAAATAATAAAGTCGGAGCAATATGGACAGTATATAGCAAATACTAGAATTCAATGCAGTATATTTATTGTGAGAGTTCCAAAGTGTTAAAGTAAGGTTGAAATGATAGGAAGCGATGCGAACACGACTATTTGTACTAATCAAATCCATTCCTATATCTTGAGATGTTAACCGATTGAAATACATCTTACGTTGCCTCTTTAGATCTTCTTCAAACTCAATCAATTTATTAGAATGTTTAAGAATTTCTCGTTGTAGACTTTACTTGAAATTTGTACGATCAACAACGTCATCAACTGATCATATAATACATGTGCGAAAAAGGCAATATTCCATGGTGGAGAGGGTACCTAATAATGTGCCTAATTCTATGAACGTAAAATAGGTTTTCTATAGTAGCGAAGCCAGTTTGAAGAAATAGTCCATGTCACCAAATGGAAATTTGACGCTTTCAAACGTTTCTCTCGACTTTATCGCTTTGATATGAGAAGTACCGGCATATTTGCCAAATATTATATACGAATTTTTGTTAGATTGCGAATAAATTATTATCATTGGACACTGTCATGTTGTAAGAAGAGATGTGCCTCTCTGAAATTGGCTAACTACTGCAAATAGCAGCCACTTACGGATTATTGCTTCTGCGAAGTTAATGATGTATGATGATTAATTGCTACGTTTTGCCTTGCGTATATGTATTATTAAGATGGATAATTGGTGACTCTTGAGATATATCAATATTTTTTTATTTTTATTCGCTAATGACTCTACTACAATATTATAATTAATAAAACATCGTTCGATCACTCTATACTAGTGTGATCTAAATGGCCAATCACAAAGAAGCCTATTTCCTTAAAAGTTGTTTATCAATAATTGGCTCCACGTCAATAGTGTGCTTAGCAGCTAGGAATTTTAGTATTATTTTAGTGATTTTAATAGTACTGAATCGTTACAGTGAGTGGAGAATATTTAGCGAAATAACATTTTTTTTCATATAGATTTATTTCGGCTTTAAGTTCTATCTGGAAAAAATTGTTTTTTTTTCAAAAAACATCTTTGACATATCCCATGGACTTAGGTGAGTATAAATTAATTAGTAAAATGGTGTACATTATCCATTTGTGTTATGATTTTGGGTTATATATTTTACAAGTATGTTGCTCGGTAACAAACAGATATTTTGACTAGAATTTGCATTGCGATTTTAAGTTATAAGAATATGCAAAGGATGATGCAGGATAATAATGTAGAAGAAAAAAAAATATAGTTACAACAAGTGATTTTTCTATAAGTATCTTGTTGATTTGATGACAGACTTTCTCAGTCGATAAAAACCATGAAAGTGGAAAGGAAAAGTCATTACAAATCCGTCCTACACACTGTGAATTGTTTTTCGTCTGAAAGTTTATTCTGTGAATTTTTTCTAGATATCACCCAGTTCTCTTAAAATACTAACATTTCTAATTGGTCAATCAAAGTGATGCTTTTCATCAAACCTATACAGCTCTGTTATTAATCACTCACCTGTTTGTAATAAAATTTCGCACACCATCATAAAATGTTTGATTACTACAGAACTCGACGCCCAAGAATAAGAGGGCCACTGTTAACGTTATATTTGCCATTTGATTATATCGAAGTCACTAACGACAATATCGCGAAAAAGTGGCAAACTATGATGACGAAGGGTTATGGCCATTTGGCAGAAAGTCGACAATCCAAAATCTTCTTCAAATTGCCCACCACACCGAAAATATCCTGACATTTCGTCTAACAACTTAGTCGACTTAGGTAGCCATCAGATCTTTAGTGCGCACTGAACGAACATTGATCATCCACTATATTTCTCCCGGAAGCTTCTTTTAATTTCTCCAAGGATATCTTTGCAATCCAGAGTGTGGGGCAAAATAATAAGGCTGGTGCGATTTGGGAAGAATACATGGACATGATTAAGAATATAATCCAAAATTTGTCAACTCCACCCACAGTTTTTGGAGTGGTACCAATTTAACCAGGAATATTCCCAGTTAGGAATAATACTGATGTGATCATTAATACGCAAGCTATAATCTTAACACTGGTATATGTTTAACGTGCCTATTTTAAATCGTCCTCAATATTCACTTATTTTATTTAGTGTATCTACTAATTTCTGATTAGAAACTTTGCTGATAATTTGGTTGACTATTAGGGTGGCATTTTCAGTACAGTGGTAACCCAAAAAGAAAGCGTATTCCATCATAGAGAGGCCGTTAAAGTGTTTGAAGGCAAGATAATTGTATTGAATTTCTATAATCGATGATATCCCATGTACATTGACTATATATAAGCAGACTGATTAAGCTTATGGGAAAAATGTTGCGCTTAAAAGTGGCCCTTTTGGATGCAAATCCAGATGTGTCACTATTTTTTTTTCTACATCCAAAACTGGGCGGGGAACGCGAATTGCCTATCTTAGCTCCGAACCTGTTTACAGGATGATGAGTTGAGCAACACACCATGAGGTGGGTGGATTTTAGTTTCACAGATAGCGCGGTAGCAATTAACATAAAATTTATTTTTTTTTTTTGATTTATCCCGTATTAATGGGTAGGTTTGTTGGCACACGTGAAACGCATGGCAAGCCGAATAAAGCCAATATTTAAATTGTGGGAAAAACAAACGCAATAATGAAGTTGCGTACGTTTTGCATTTTCTTATAATGTTAAAGTGTAAGTGTAAAATCATATAATAAAGTAAACAATCACAGGTGGTGTAAAAATTTTAAGGGGATTAGTGAGGGCGCAAGTGTAGATCGCAAAGCTGCGGGAATGTTTACCTAACAAGATTTAAATTCGTTAAAATTATTTAGTTCAAATTTACACTGCATTTGTATGCTAGTCGAACTATGTAAAATGATATGCCATTTATATTTTTTAGGTTTTCATTTATAGCAAACAAAAAAAAAATTTTTACGATTTAAATTTTCGTATAGACAGGTGTGATTCTTGTAAATAGTATTTTTTGAAAAATTAAATTTTAGTTATCTGAGGTTTATAATGAAATTGATTATGACACTTTTATACTATAGGGAAGTATATATGTGATGGTTTGCAATTTTTGCTGATTATTAACCCCATTTTTATGTTTAAATTCGCGATATTAAATATATTTTTTTTATTTTATTTTTCTGTTTTCTATGTAGAAAATTCATTTTTTTTTCAAACTTTATAAACGCAGATATAATATTTTTATCGTTTCTTTTAGTATTTAAAAATCTAAAATAGTATTTTTTTGTTTCTTACCTGTACAAAAAGAGTATATAATCAATTATTCTTAGTTAACTTCAACATTGAAACAGGAAATTACCAATGGTTTGTATTAGATTACTAGTATTTTTAAGTCTTTCTGTTGAAGTACTAAAATAATAATTTTGAAATTTAAATTTTGCCAAGAGGGTAGTTATTTTATCCTATATTGAGATTTTAAGATTTTGAGAATATTGCAAAACGAGCACCTTTAATAGCTAATTTCTAATTCAGTTTGAAGGATGCAATCCTATGCAGAAATTCCTCATAAGGACGTAATTAAAACTACAAAAATTTTTTAACAATAATTTACTACAAAAACAGTTTTAATGTATTATCAGGGTTTTTTTTTGTTATGTTTTTAAATTTAATATTAACCGAAGCTTAAAATTTTAAAATCAAAACAGTAATCCAGCTTTTATGTAGAAATTCAAAAAGAAGACCAGGAACATGAATAGATTGCATAAAACTTTTGGCATATTATGTGGTTTCGGTGACGGCGCCGCATGTTCTTTAGATGATAAGAAAATACCCGCAATAAAGTAAAATAAACACGAAAATATCCACCCAAAAAAAATCTAGTAATACAAAGGCCTATTGAATCGATTCGTTAAGAAGACATATGGTGGAATGTTTACAATATTATTTGCAGAAAAACGTTTCTAATCCTCTAACAGATTATATATGCTATAAAATTATTATTGTTACCTGCAGAGAATATGGAATTCTAAGCAGATGTTACCAGAAAAATAAAAGAAGTTTTACACGCTTATTAGTACAATGTCTCATTATGTACAACTCATATGTAGGTGATGAATTATGAAAGCATACTTCTATTGGCATAATACCCGTAATGCTCTGCGTACTGCATATCATTACATATGCATATATAGTATATTTGTATTATTCGATTTCATTACAATACCAAAGAAGAACGATTACATTGAGAGGTTATTTGTTTCTGACCAACTACTCATTACTTAACGACATTCGGTCTTTGGCTTTGAATCGTAATCCAGTGTTCGTATGTATCGTGATTGATAATTTCCGTCACCGACAAGTAGAATTCCCGTTTTGATATTGCAGTTCTGATTTTTTTAGGCGTAAATACAATTTATTACTTTTTGTCAATAAATTAAAATAAAACAATAACAAATTAATTAAACTAAAGCAAATAAATAAAAAAATCATCAATAATTCAATAATTTCCTTCTGAAACAAAAGTTTTTTTCCTTCTAACTTTCAAAATTCTCTCTAAAAAAGATTTTTCCCTCATATACGAGCACTGTCGTAATCGTAGGTTTGAAAAGTTGAATTTTAACAGTTCATATTTTTAATCGTAATTACATGAGTATATTTATTATTATAACACTTATCAAAACTATTGTATGTATTATAAATACATTGAAAATTAGAAAATCGAAATGGATTTTTATACACGATATTCACCCACAATCAAAGATACCTATACCCTACTTTGTTTTGGTAAATTTATTCCTAGATAGCGCTGACCCACACTTTTATCCGACAAACTATCGAACTGCATTATATGGTAATTTATGGATATTATCGACATCTATCGACAATTTTTAGAGCTATTTCGCTTTTATAATGGACTTGATCAGTCTACTTATATATAGTCACTGCCCATGTAGGACTGTCCATATCAGCATATGAAGATGGAAGATCTTCATGCGTCTTCTCTGTTTGTAGATTTCCTCATATTGGAACGATATATAACCAAGATATTTGGCGAAAGTATATATGAAAGAGGTAGTTTCAAATAGATCACCACGATAAAGAGGCATCTTAATATATGGTGAAGCTTTAAGACTGAATTCGTTATTATTAATGCTGTTATTTGGAGGTCAATTATGTTAATTATTATTTTTACATACTTATCTAAACAACTTCAACCTTTCACGTTAATTAAATTTGAATATAAGTTACTTTTAAGGTGAAAGCAGCAGTCATTAATTATAATTCACCGGAAATGTAACGTGTACTTTGTTAAGCACCTTTTTTTTCGATATCCCACAATTCCCTTAAAATATCTAACATTTTCTAATTGGTAAATGAAAGTGATGCTTTTCATCAAAACCTACACACAACTTCCTTTACTAATTTACTCACCGTTTTGTGATAAAACTCGCACACCATCACATAAATTGCGAGTAATACAGAACTCAACACCAAAAAGAAGAGAGCCACCGCCAATATATTTGCAGTCGATACTTTGAAATCCTTCGTGGACACTATGGCAAATAAATGGCAAACTATGATGATGAAGGTTATGGCTATTTGGCAGAGCATGGACCATCCAAAAATCTTTTTCAAATTGCCCACCAAACCGAAAATATCCTGACACTTCTTCTCAGTACTTCTTAGGAAGCCATACAGATCTTCAGTATGCACTGACGAACGTTTACCAATCACTAAAGTTTCCCGAAGATTTCTTTTAATTTCTCCAAGGATATCTTTGCAAATCGAGAGTGTGGTGCAAAATAACAAGGCCGGTGCGATTTGAGAAGAATATACCGAAACGGCTAAGAAGATAAGCCAAAATTTGGTCATTCCAACCATGGCTTTGGATGGTACAATCGTTAGGGAAATACCAATTAGCAACAATACTAATGTAATCATTAATATCCAAGCTATTATTTTAACGCTAGTATGTTTAAAACGCCTCTTTGAATCTTCCTCGATATCACTTAATTTATTTAATGTATCCAACAGCTTTTGATTATAAACTTTACTACAGATCTGGTTGAGTGTTAGCATGGCGTTTTCAGTCCAGTGGTAACCCAAAAAGAAAGCGTATTCCATCATAGAGAGGCCGTTAAAGTGCGCGAAGACAAGGTAATTGTATTGAATTTCTATAATCGATGATATTACTTGTAGGATTGTCCATATCAGCAGATGAAGACGGAAGGGCTTCATGCGTCTTCTCTGTTTGTAAATTTCTTCATATTGGAACGAGATATAACCAAGATATTTGGCGAAAGTATATATGAATGAAGTAGTTTCGAATAGATTACTACGATAAAGAGGCATCTTGATATATGATGAACCTCTAAGACTCAATTCGTTATTAATGCTAGTATTTGAAGGTTACTTTTGTATTGAGGAACTAAGACCTTTTACCTTAATTAAGTTTCGATATAAATTGCTTTTAAGGCGAGAACAACAATAACTATGATTATAAATCACCGTCATTGTGAAGTGTATTTTGTTAAACAGTTAACAAGTATATTATGTGCTTTCATACTGAACGTTAAATTATTTTTTCTAAAATTTTATATTGAAGGTGATAAATCACAATATTTTTCATCATTTTGTAGATGATTTTCGGATTTTGTTCAGATAGGATTGCATTCGTTCCTTTGGCCAAATTTATCAAGTACAAATTAATCAAGGTCGATTTATCATTAGTAAAAATGGCTTGATTTCGAATTTAGATTAATTACAACAGTTGGGTCACTTGGGGTCACTCCATAAATGTTAGTAAAGCTTTATGCCTCAATATTTGACTTCGATTGAATGGGATTTTTTTCCTCCTCAACAAATGTGCTAATGTAAATAAGTTTTCAGTATTTTTCGATCAATATTTGAATGGAAAAGTTAGTCGATTTTAGATTTTGATGAAATGCATCTGGGTGATTTCTATCTCTCTCATTTGCAACGGCAAATAATTTAAACTGGATTTTGATTCAAAATAGCTTGCCCAACATTGAATTCACTTGAAGTACGACTCACCTCTTTTCGCAAATCATAATCTCTAACTTTATTGAAAGCTCTGTATGGCATATTCTTCAATTGATCCGCCTGAAATGACAGAATATTTTTTGACAAGTGGTGGTCATTTCCATGCTCCTGATGTTTCAATAATCTATTTTTTAGATGCTTGTTACTTTGACATTTTTACACAGTCAGAAAAAGATTTTTTTGGCGTTAATAAATAGACATAAATGTAAATAAATTATGCTTTTAAATAGTGGCAAATAAATACTTATTAGATGCTAATACAAAAAAATATTTAAAACAAATAGCAATGCATATTCGGCATACATTAACTGAATACGCATTGTTACTATAGTGAAATAGGAAAACCGCCATCTTTACGCCAGTTTCTGTACTTATAGAATATATTTAACATATTTGCTATTATATATGGGTAGAAAACTTTGCTATTGTAATGTTTAAATCAGGGCATAAGTTGGGAAAAATGGAGAGGGTCAGATTTGGAAAACGGGAATTTTAAAGTTATAATTGAATTCAATTAATTGCAATTTGGGTTAGCTTATTCAAAAAAAAAAAACACTTATTGTTTAAGTGAAATAATTTGGGGTTTGTCAAATTAATGGAATAGAAGCAGCAAAATAATACGATTGCCTTCATTGAGCTTTTCTTGTCTCTCAAGTATTTCTGAAAGTTCCCACGCTATTAACATATCTTTTATAAAATTATATCATTGTAAACACGCATTCTCATAATCTTCATAAAAATCATAAAAATTGCATCAATACATGTTATTCTAAACAACCCCCAAGCAAGAAATAACGGAAACAAGATTTAATTTTTGATTAGTTGTTTCAATGCCATTAAACCTAAGTAATATACCTGTAGTGGTAAATTACCCACAGTTGAATTTACAACAACAACAAAAGCCGATCATTTAAATAATATAAAATTAGCATTTCGTTGTCTGTAACTCTACCGACTTTATATAAAAGATATAGTTTTCTTTAAGCAATTCGTGTCATTTGATATCATGAATCCAAACAAATATTTCTTTGGTGTCAAAGTAACTTGTTTGGATAAAAAAATTTTTAAAGATATTTTGATGACTTCTAAGAAAGCAATATCATCAATCTTAGTTATTGTATTTCATTCAAACAAAGTATCTCTATGTCAAATAATTTTTTTCAAAGATTTCTTTGCGGAGAAAAAAATACTTTTTCTAAGTACACGTTAGCTTCTCAGATATTTTAACAAATTCGCTCACCTTTCTTGTATATAACTCGCAGATAATTATATAAACACCAAACACGATAACGAAGTAAATCAACACCAACAACCAGCTGGTTAAGGTTAGGGCGTTAACACCAAAATATCTCACAGATGTATAGTTATACACGTGGCAAACTATTACCGAAAATGTGAGACTACAAATGGACAGGATTGTCAGTCCGAAGATTTGTCTCAAATCCCTCACAATTTTAAAGATTTCTTGACAACTTGAGGAGATGTCCTCAAAAAATGGGCGAATTCTTCGGAATACTCCACCTCATTCCTGTAGAATTGTTCGTTACGATTTTCTGGAGACTGTCGTTGAATTGGTGCAAAATTTCCTTGATGGCGCAAAGAGTTGTGCAAAATAATAAAGTCGGAGCAATATCCGACGAGTATATAGCAAATACTAGAATTACAATGTATGTATTTATTAGTGAGAGTTCCAAAGTGTAAAGTAAGGTTGAAATGATAGGAAGCGATGCGAACACGACTATTGTACTAATCAAAATCCATCCGATAATCTTGAGATGTAACCGATTGAAATACATCTTACGTCTCCTCTTCAGATCTTCTTCAATTTCAATCAATTTATTCAGAATGTTTAAGAATTTCCCGTTGTAAACTTTACTTGAAATTTGCACGATCAATAACTTCATTAACTGAATCATATAATACATGGCGACGAAGCAATATTCCATGGTGGAGAGGGCACCTAATGTGTTGCCTGACTCTATGAACGTGAAATAGGTTTGTATAGTAGCGAAGCCAGTTTGAAGAATAATCCACGTCACCAAATGAAAATTTGACGCTTTCAAACGTTTCTCTCGACTTTCATCGCTTTGATATGAGAAGTAACCCGAATATTTGCCAAATATATATACGAATTTTGTAGATTCGAATAAATTATTATCATCGGGAACTGTCATGTTCGTAAAGAAGTGTGCCTCTCTGAAATTGCACTAACTACTGCAGGATAGCAACCACTTACGATATTGCTTCTGAAAAGTTAATGATGTATGATTGATTAATTGGTGGCCTTGCGTATATGTATATTAAGATGGATTAATTGGTGACTCTTGAGTATATCAATATTTTTTATTTTTATTCGCTAATGACTCTACTACAATATTATAATTAATAAAACATCGTACGACCACTGTACAGTGCGATCTAAATAGCCGGTCGCAAAAAAAGCTTATTTCCTTAAAGTTGTATCAATATTTAGCTTCATTCAATAGCGTGAACTTAGCAGCTTAGGAGTTTTTAGTGGTATTTTAGTGATTTTAATAGTATTGATCGTTACAGTGGAGTGCGAGAATATTTAGCGAAGTAAATTTGTTTTCATATTGATTTATATTTTTTCTCATACTAGTTTGTATATGTTTTTGTTATACATACCGAAAACGCCTTCCTTGGATGATATTGATGTTTTGCTAACATATTTAGTGGAGAATTTCTTAACTGCTAGTAAGTTACTACTGATAGGTGATTTTAACATTCCTCAATACGTTCTTCGAAATAGTAATAACAATATATTCTATTATTTCCGAACATTGTGATTTTTTAAATCTGCAGCAAATGAACTCAATATACAATCAGGAAGGTAAATTGCTTGATCTAGTTTTTGCGAATTATGACTGCTTGGTGCGGCGCTGTGAACTGCCCATTACTAACGAGGACGCCGTCTATCATCCCGCCCTCGAGATTTCTTTCTCCTTGAATGTTAACGTCAAAAATGTATTTCCTGGTGATCCAGGCGCCAAACAATACAACTTTAGAAAGGCTGATTATCCTGCGTTGTACAATTCTTTGTTCAGTGTGGATTGGGCAGTGCTGGAGAACTGTGATAATGTCGATGATGCAGTTCGTTTGTTTTATGAAATATTATACGCTGTTCTTGATAGGCATGTGCCCATTTTCAGATATAAGAATAAAAAATATAACTATCCTCATTGGTATAATGCAGATTTGATAAATGTTATCAGACTGAAGTTTAAATTTTTAATAAATATAAACGTTCGCATTTGGCCTCAGATCTAAATGTTGTACAGATTCTATCGTTCTGAGAGCTAAGGTACTTATTCGTGAAGCATACGATAGTTACTTGCGTTAATGTAGAAATTCTATTATCAATGATAGCTCGCGTTTTTGGATTTTATAAATAGTCGCAAGGCACAAGCCAGAATTCCAACAAAAATGATTTTTTGAGGTACTGAGTTGACTGATCCCCAGAGGATTGTTTGATGCTTTTGTAGCCCACTTTTGGCAGTTGTGTATTTCCGCCGGCCGGTAACTTTGATTCTGCTTCTAATGAGCGTACCGATTCGCCTTTGTGTTGGTAATTGATAGTGTGACTGACGAGGACATTTTGCAGTCTATAGTGGGGTGAAGGACGGATGACTGCCGGCCATGATCTGATACCGAGCTTCTTAGTGCGGGATTGCGGAAATGTATTTGTAAAACCATTAAAATTTATATTTAATTTGTCTATTCGCACATGTAGGCTTTCCGTCCGTTTGGAAATTAGCAAGAGTTTGCCCCGTTTTTAAATCGCGGCAATGTGATGAGGTATGCAATTATAGGCCTATTTCGATACTGTGTAACTTTTCTAAGGTATATGAGGGTGTTCTGTATAATCAAATTAGTAACTCATATTTTCAGAGGTTTTCAGATTACAGCATGGTTTCGTGCCCAAAAGATCAACAGTTACAAATTTTGATTTGTTTTACTCAGTTGTTTCCGGCATTCTGGATGAGCGTTGGCAGGTGATGTCATTTACTTGGATTTCGCTAAGGCATTGACCGGACTTGACATGAAGTCCTTCTGACAAGGTTGGCAGCCTTAGCTTTTCTGAGTCTCTGGTGTCTTTGCTTAGTTCGTATTTGGACAAACGGCAGCTGTGTTGTGTCCTAATAAGGTACAATTCTTTTCAGTAATTGCGACTTCGGGATCGCTCAGGGATCCAGGTTGGGCGCCCTTTTCTTGCTTTTGTTGACGATCTAAGTCGACTTTTGAGTTGTAAGTGCCTACTTTTCGCGGAACGACGTCAAATTATTTTCACCCATTCTCTCTTTGCGCGAACGCTTTACGTCTTCAGGAGATTTAAATTGGTGCACGAATGGAGTATTGTTTAATAAGTTAAGTTCAATTATTCCAAGTGTAATGTAATGTCTTTCACGCGTAAAAGATCTCAATTATATGCGATTATCACATTGAATCTATACCCTGAACCGTCTCCTACGATAACTGATCTAGGTGTAACCTTCGATCCCAATTATCTTTTGGTGGCCATATTGCGGAGGGTTTTTCGGTGCCAAATAAAATGTTGGGCTTTGTACTGCGTACTTGTTTAAACAGTTTAAACCGCTGTAGCAACTATGTCTGCGAACTATGTTCTGCGTTTGTTTCGTAGTCTTATCCGATCCCGTTTGGAGTATGCGGCGTTAATTTGGAACCCGATTTATTTTTGTTTATAAGTCGCAACTTGAAATGTCCAAGAATTTTGTTTAAAATATATTTATTTTCGTACACGGCAGTGTTTTTCCTGAGCGTGGTTACCCGCATGAACAGCTACTTCAGCGTTAATATTGCATCCTTGGCTACTAGACGCTCTCGTGCACGGTTTAAAGTTTTTATTTAATGGTTATCCACGGGCGTATTCATTGCCCTTCAAATTCTAGAGAGTTTGTTATTTTTGGTGCCTAGACAGCCTAGTCGATATCCTCTTACCTTTTATATCCCCCCCGCGATCGAATCTGCTAACACAATCTCCAATAAGTTTCATTTGTGAGACGTATAATTATATAAGTTCAGCATGTGACATATTTTATTGTAGTTTGAATAATTTGATTCAACCTTTCTTGAGCGCAGTACTGAGTAGTCAGTTTCTTGTATTATGCTTAGTTTCTTTTATATGTTGTGGCATTAATTGTAAGTTCGCGCTGCATTTAATTAAATTTTGCGTTAACTATATATTATGTTGTTTATTACATAGGATTTAATTGTTCTTTTTCGTATTAATATTGTCCTTAATTTGGTGAACACTGTTGGGGTCAATAACCATTATTTTTTTATTATTAATTATTATTTTATTAATTATTATTATTATTATTATTATTATTATTATTATTATTGCTTTAAGTTCTATCTGGGAAAATTGTTTTTTTCCAAACACATCTTTGACATATCCATGACTTAGGTGAGTAATAAATGTTCGAAATGGCTTCCTACAGCCTGGATAGCAAGCATTCAATCTTCTCGTCATTCACTGTCGAAGCCTTTCAACACACCAGGGTCGTTTCTCTATTGAGTTACACCCAGCAATTATCCGATTTCGCAAATCGTCCAAATTCTCCACTGGAGTAGCGTAAACTATTGACTTCGGAGATCCCCGGAAGAAATAATCTAAGGGGTTTAAATCTGGGGATTGAGCAGGCCATGCGTGTGGTACACCTCGACCCCTTTTAACAGCAACATCTCCGTATGTTACTGTTAAAAAATTACTAGGAACCAAACTGAAATGTGGTGGTTGCACCATCGTGCATAAACATATTGCAATTCTTGTCGCGTATGATACATCCTCCAGAACTTAGGCAGCGTTTGCTTCCAAAAAGTTGCGGTATATCCACGCCAGTAAGTCTTCCTAGTAGAAATACCGTCTAATTAGTTATAGTCACCACAATTCAACCCAAACATTATCACGAAACTGATGTTGAAAACGATCTCAAATACCTCATGCGGATTTTCATCTGGCCAGCACATGGGTTATTTGAAAATTCTTATTGCATTTCTTGAGAAACTTGGCTTCATCGGTAAAAAGAATCTGTGTCAGGAATAAGGGATGCGAACTAACTGTTTGCAATATCAATTGACATAATGCAATACGTGGGGGAACATCAGCAGGTATTAGTGTCTGGAAGCTTGATGTTGGTGTGGGATACAACAAATTTGTCCTTAAGAATTTTCCAAACTTTCCAATGACTTACATTCAAAGTATTTGCAATTTTTTGCGTTTGAACTACCAAGGATCTTCCTATATCATCTCCAGCACATCTGTTCCATTGTACCGTTCTTGCAGTCATTGATCTTCCTGGCCTCCACTTCGTTTCATTGAGTCTGTTTCACGAGACGTCGATGAATGTTTTGAAGATTTTTCGGTCGGAGACAGGAAATCGTTCAATGTACAATCGTCTAGCTTGTAATGAGCAATGTCATCAACAAGTCCATACATGAAATGCATGTCGTGCATCTCGGCGTTCGTACACATCATGATAGAGGATTTCACTACACTATTAAAGACACGTCAAACAGTCAAACGTCACTCAATCTAAACAAATGCGACCGATGAGACGTATTCAAATGAAATCCACTACTAGATAAAATAGCCGTTTCATGTGATCGAAATCGAAAAAGCAACAACGCATTGTAAACATTTGTTTGTACTTGATAAACTCATTTGCGTACACCATACTTTTATTTACATTAATAATTTCAACGAATATCGAATATGGTTGTCGCAAATTTTGTTTGCCCTGTATCTTTGAAACAAAGGGGTTTTTCAAAAATCATTATAGAACAAAATATTCTTAGAATATGCCAAGGAGTAACCCCTTGAATTTTTACCACATGTTTACCCAACACCCTGTATATCCAAACATCCAAACAAATATTTTTTTGGTGTCAAAGTAATTTGTTTGGATACAAGATTTTTTTTAAACTATTTTGATAACTTCTAAAAAAGTATTATCATCAATTTTAAGATACTGTATTTCATTAGAACAAAGTTTCTCTACGTCAAATATTTTTTTTTCAAAGATTTCTTTACAGAAAAAAAACTTTTTTGGAATATACATTAGCTTTTCAGATATTTCCAATAAATTCGCTTACCTTTCTTGTATATAACTCGCAGGTAATTATATAAACACCAAACACGACAACGAAGTAAATCAACAGCAACAACCAGTTAGTTAAGCTTAGGCCGCCAACACCAAAATATTTCACAGATATATACACGTGACAAACTAATACCGAAAATGTAAGACTACATATGGACAGGATTGTCAGTCCGAAGATTTGTCTCAAATCCCTCACATTGTTAAAGATTTCTTGACAACTTGAGGAGATGTCTCTCAAAAAATGGGCGAATTCTTCGGAATACTCCACCACCACTCCTGTAGAATTGTTCGTTACGATTTTCTGGAGACTGTCGTTGAATTGGTGCAAAATTTCCTTGATGGCGCAAAGAGTTGTGCAAAATAATAAAGTCGGAGTAATATGTGACGAGTATATAGCAAATACTAGAATTACAATGCATATATTTATTAGTGAAGCTTTCAAAGTGTAAAATAAAGCTGAAATGATAGGAAGCGATGCGAACACAACTGTTATAGTAATCAAAATCCATCCGATAATCTTGAGATGTGACCAATTGAAATACATCTTACGTCTGCTCTTCTGATCTTCTTCAATTTCAATCAATTTATTCAGAATGTTTAAGAATTTCCCGTTGTAAACTTTACTTGAAATTTGCACGATGAACAACGTCATTAACTGAATCATATAATACATGGCGAAGAAGCAATATTCCATGATGGAGAGGGCACCTAATATGTTGCCTAATTCTATGAACGTAAAATAGGTTTGTATAATAGCGAAGCCAGTTTGAAGAATAGTCCATGTCACCAAATGAAAATTTGACGCTTTCAAACGTTTCTCTCGACCCTCATCGCTTTGATATGAGAAGTAACCGGCATATTTGCCAAATATATATACGAATTTTGTAGATTCGAATAAATTATTATCATTGGGAACTGTCATGTTCGTAAAGAAGTGTGCCTCTCTGAAAATGCACTAACTACTGCAAGATAGCAACCACTTACGATATTGCTTCTGAAAAGTTAATGATGTATGATGGATTAATTGGTACGTATTTGCCTTGCGTATATGTATATTAAGATGGATTAATTGGTGACTCTTGAGTATATCAATATTTTTTATTTTTATTCGCTAATGACTCTACTACAATATTATAATTAATAAAACATCGTTCGACCACTACTATACAGTGTGATCTAAATGGCCAATCACAAAGAAGCCTATTTCCTTAAAAGTTGTATCAATATTTGGCTCCAGTCAATAGCGTGAACTTAGCAGGCTAGGGAATTTTTAGTAGTATTTTAGTGATTTTAATAGTACTAATCGTTACAGTGCAGTGGGAGAATATTTAGCGAAATAAATTTGTTTTCATATTGATTTATTTCGCTTTAAGTTCTATCTGGAAAAATTGTTTTTTTTTTCAAAACACATCTTTGACATATCCATGACTTAGGTGAGTATAAATTAATTTAGTAAAATGGTGTACATTATCCATTTGTGTTATGATTTTGGGTTATATATTTTACAAAGTCATGTTGCTCGTAACAAGCAGATATTTTGACTAGAATTGTATTTGCGATTTTTATAGTTATAAGAACATGCAAAGGATGATGCAGGATAATAATGTAGAAGAAAAAAAAATAGTACAACCAAGATGATTTTGCTATAAGTATCTTGTTGATTGATGACAGACTTTCTCAGTCATTAAAAACCATGAAAGTGGAAAGAAAACTCATTAAAATCCGCCTTACAACTTTGAATTGTTTTCGTCTGAAGTTTCTTCTGTGAATTTTTTTTTCTCAATATCCCACAGTTCTCTTAAAATACCTAACATTTTCTAATTGGTAAATCAAAGTGATGCTTTTCATCAAAACCTATACAGCTTCTGTTATTAATCCACTCACCTGTTTGTAATAAAATTCGCACACCATCACATAAATGGTGATTACTACAGAACTCGACGCCAAAAATAAGAGGGCCACTGTTAATGCCATATTCGCCATTGATATATCGAAGTCACTAACCGACAATATCGCGAATAAGTGGCAAACTATGATGACGAGGGTTATGGCCATTTGGCAGAGAATCGACAATCCAAAAATCTTCTTCAAATTGCCCAGCACACCGAAAATATCCTGACAGTTCGTCTCAATATTCCTTAGGAAGTCATACAGATCTTTAGTGCGCACTAACGAACACTGATCATCCACTATATTCTCCCGAAGGCTTCTTTCAATTTCTCCAAGGATATCTTTGCAAATCCAGAGTGTGGGGCAAAATAATAAGGCTGGTGCGATTTGGGAAGAATACATGGACATGATTAAGAATATAATCCAAAATTTGTCAATTCCACCCACAGTTTGGAGTGGTACAATTACCAGGAATATACCAGTTAGGAATAATACTGATGTAATCATTAATACCCAAGCTATAATCTTAACACTGGTATGTTTAACGTGCCTATTTAAATCGTCCTCAATATCACTTATTTTATTTAGTGTATCTAATAATTTCTGATTAGAAACTTTGCTGATAATTTGGTTGACTATTAGGGTGGCATTTTCAGTACAGTGGTAACCCAAAAAGAAAGCGTATTCCATCATAGACAGGCCGTTAAAGTGTTTGAAGGCAAGATAATTGTATTGAATTTCTATAATCGATGATATCCCATGTAGGATTGTCCATATCAGCATATGAAGATGGAAGATCTTCATGCGTCTTCTCTGTTTGTAGATTTTCTCATATTGGAACGATATATAACCAAGATATTTGGCGAAAATATATATGAAAGAGGTAGTTTCAAATAGATCACCACGATAAAGAGGCATCTTAATATATGGCGAAGCTTTAAGACCGAATTCGTTATTATTAATGCTGTTATTTGGAGGTCAATTATGTTAATTATTATCTTTACATACTTATCTAAACAACTTTAACCTTTCAGGTTAATTAAATTTGGATATAAGTTGCTTTTAAGGTGAAAACAACAGTCATCAATTATAATTTACCGAAAATATAACGTCTATTTTGTCAAGCACTAAATAAGTGGGCATGTGCTTCGATATTGAACTGAGAAATCATTTTTTTTTTAAATATGTATATGTATATAGGTATATATAATCCTTTTTTCCATATCCCACAATTCTCTTAAAATATCTAACATATTCATAACTTAACCAAAGTGATGCTTTTCATCAAAACCTATATACAACTTCCTTTGCTAATTTTCTCACCTTTTCGTGATAGAACTCGCACACTATTACATAAATTGTGAGTACTACAGAACTCAACACCAAAAGCAAGAAGGCCACTGCTAACGGTATATTGGCATTCGATACTTTGAAGTCCTTCGTCGACATTATGGCAAATAAATGACAAATTATGTTGATAACGGTCATGGCTGTTTGGTAGAGCATAGACCATCCAAAAATCTTCTTCAAATTTCGCACCAAACCGAAAATATCCTGACAGTTCTTCTCAGTACTTCTTAGAAAGCCATACAGATCTTCAGTATGCGCTGACGAACGTTGACCAATCACTACAGTTTTCCAAAGACTTCTCTTAATTTCTCCAAGGATATCTTTACAAATCCAGAGTGTGGTGCAAAATAACAAGGCTGGTGCTATTTGAGAAGAATGCACCGAAACGGCTAAGAAGATAAGCCAACATTTGGTCATTCCAACCATGGCTTTGGATGGTACAATCGTCAGGGAAAAACCAATTAGGAAAAATACTAATGTAATCATCAATATCCAAGCTATTATTTTAACGCTAGTACGTTTACAACGCCTCTTTAAATCCTCCTCGATATCATTTAATTTATTTAATGTATCCAACAGCTTTTGATTATAAACTTTACTGCAGATCTGGTTGAGTGTTAGCATGGCGTTTTGAGTCCAGTGGTAAACCAGAAAGAAAGCGTATTCCATCATAGAGAGGGCTTTAAAGTGTTTGAAGGCAAGATAGTTGTATTGAATATCTATAATTGATGATATCACTTGTAGGATTGTCCATATCAGGAGATGAAGACGGAAGGGCGTCATGCGTCTTCTCTGTTTGTAGATTTCCTCATATTGGAACGATATATAACCAAGATATTTGGCGAAAATATATATGAAAGAGGTAGTTTCAAATAGATCCCACGATAAAGAGGCATCTTATATATGGCGAAGCTTTAAGACCGAATTCGTTATTATTAATGCTGTTATTTGGAGGTCAATTATGTTAATTATTATTTTTACATACTTATCTAAACAACTTCAACATTTCACGTTAATTAAATTTGGATATAAGTTGCTTTTAAGGTGAAAGCAGCAGTCATTAATTATAATTTACCGGAAATATAACGTGTATTTTGTCAAGCACAAATAAGTGGGCATGTGCTTCCATATTGAACTGATAAATCTTTTTTTTTTAAATATGTATATGTATATAGGTATATATAATCCTTTTTTCCATATCCCACAATTCTCTTAAAATATCTAACATATTCATAAACTTAAACCAAAGTGATGCTTTTCATCAAAACCTATATAAACTTCCTTTGCTAATTTCTCACCTTTTCGTGATAGAACTCGCACACTATTACATAAATTGTGAGTACTACAGAACTCAACACCAAAAGCAAGAAGGCACTGCTAACGGTATATTGGCATTCGATACTTTGAAGTCCTTCGTCGACATTATGGCAAATAACTGACAAATTATGTTGATAACGGTCATGGCTGTTTGGTAGAGCACAGACCATCCAAAAATCTTCTTCAAATTTCGCACCAAACCGAAAATATCCTGACAGTTCTTCTCAGTACTTCTTAGAAAGCTATACAGATCTTCAGTATGCTCTGACGAACGTTGACCAATCACTACAGTTTTCCAAAGACTTCTCTTAATTTCTCCAAGGATATCTTTACAAATCCAGAGTGTGGTGCAAAATAACAAGGCTGGTGCTATTTGAGAAGAATGCACCGAAATGGCTAAGAAGATAAGCCAACATTTGGTCATTCCAACCATGGCTTTGGATGGTACAATCGTCAGGGAAAAACCAATTAGGAAAAATACTAATGTAATCATCAATATCCAAGCTATTATTTTAACGCTAGTACGTTTACAACGCCTCTTTAAATCCTCCTCGATATCATTTAATTTATTTAATGTATCCAACAGCTTTTGATTATAAACTTTACTCCAGATCTGGTTGAGTGTTAGCATGGCGTTTTGAGTCCAGTGGTAAACCAGAAAGAAAGCGTATTCCATCATAGAGAGGGCTTTAAAGTGTTTGAAGGCAAGATAGTTGTATTGAATATCTATAATTGATGATATCACTTGTAGGATTGTCCATATCAGGAGATGAAGACGGAAGGGCTTCATGCGTCTTCTCTGTTTGTAGATTTCCTCATATTGGACCGATATATAACCAAGATATTTGGCGAAAATATATATGAAAGAGGTAGTTTCAAATAGATCACCACGATAAAGAGGCATCTTAATATATGGCGAAGCTTTAAGACCGAATTCGTTATTATTAATGCTGTTATTTGGAGGTCAATTATGTTAATTATTATCTTTACATACTTATCTAAACAACTTTAACCTTTCAGGTTAATTAAATTTGGATATAAGTTGCTTTTAAGGTGAAAACAACAGTCATCAATTATAATTTACCGAAAATATAACGTCTATTTTGTCAAGCACTAAATAAGTGGGCATGTGCTTCGATATTGAACTGAGAAATCATTTTTTTTTTAAATATGTATATGTATATAGGTATATATAATCCTTTTTTCCATATCCCACAATTCTCTTAAAATATCTAACATATTCATAAACTTAAACCAAAGTGATGCTTTTCATCAAAACCTATATACAACTTCCTTTGCTAATTTTCTCACCTTTTCGTGATAGAACTCGCACACTATTACATAAATTGTGAGTACTACAGAACTCAACACCAAAAGCAAGAAGGCCACTGCTAACGGTATATTGCATTCGATACTTTGAAGTCCTTCGTCGACATTATGGCAAATAATGACAAATTATGTTGATAACGGTCATGGCTGTTTGTAGAGCATAGACCATCCAAAATCTTCTTCAAATTTCCACCAAACCGAAAATATCCTGACAGTTCTTCTCAGTACTCTTAGAAAGCCATACAGATCTTCAGTATGCGCTGACGAACGTTGACCAATCACTACGTTTTCCAAAGACTTCTCTTAATTTCTCAAGATATCTTTACAAATCCAGAGTGTGGTGCAAAATAACAAGGCTGTGCTATTTGAGAAGAATGCACCGAAATGGCTAAGAAGATAAGCCAACATTTGGTCATACCAACCATGCTTTGGATGGTACAATCGTCAGGGAAAACCAATTAGGAACAATACTAATGTATCATCAATATCCAAGCTATTATTTTAACGCTAGTACGTGTACAACGCCTCTTTAAATCCTCCTCGATATCATTTAATTTATTTAATGTATCCAACAGCTTCTGATTATAAACTTTACTGCAGATCTGGTTGAGTGTTAGCATGGCGTTTTGAGTCCAGTGGTAAACCAGAAAGAAAGCGTATTCCATCATAGAGAGGGCTTTAAAGTGTTTGAAGGCAAGATAGTTGTATTGAATATCTATAATTGATGATATCACTTGTAGGATTGTCCATATCAGGAGATGAAGACGGAAGGGCTTCATGCGTCTTCTCTGTTTGTAGATTTCCTCATATTGGACCGATATATAACCAAGATATTTGGCGAAAATATATATGAAAGAGGTAGTTTCAAATAGATCACCACCATAAAGAGGCATCTTAATATATGGCGAAGCTTTAAGACCGAATTCGTTATTATTAATGCTGTTATTTGGAGGTCAATTATGTTAATTATTATTTTTACATACTTATCTAAACAACTTCAACCTTTCACGTTAATTAAATTTGGATATAAGTTACTTTTAAGGTGAAAGCAGCAGTCATTAATTATAATTTACCGGAAATATAACGTGTATTTTGTCAAGCACAAATAAGTGGGCATGTGCTTCGATATTGAACTGAGAAATCATTTTTTTTTAAATATGTATATGTATATAGGTATATATAATCCTTTTTTCCATATCCCACAATTCTCTTAAAATATCTAACATATTCATAAACTTAAACCAAAGTGATGCTTTTCATCAAAACCTATATACAACTTCCTTTGCTAATTTTCTCACCTTTTCGTGATAGAACTCGCACACTATTACATAAATTGTGAGTACTACAGAACTCAACACCAAAAGCAAGAAGGCCACTGCTAACGGTATATTGGCATTCGATACTTTGAAGTCCTTCGTCGACATTATGGCAAATAAATGACAAATTATGTTGATAACGGTCATGGCTGTTTGGTAGAGCATAGACCATCCAAAAATCTTCTTCAAATTTCGCACCAAACCGAAAATATCCTGACAGTTCTTCTCAGTACTTCTTAGAAAGCCATACAGATCTTCAGTATGCGCTGACGAACGTTGACCAATCACTACAGTTTTCCAAAGACTTCTCTTAATTTCTCCAAGGATATCTTTACAAATCCAGAGTGTGGTGCAAAATAACAAGGCTGGTGCTATTTGAGAAGAATGCACCGAAATGGCTAAGAAGATAAGCCAACATTTGGTCATACCAACCATGGCTTTGGATGGTACAATCGTCAGGGAAAAACCAATTAGGAACAATACTAATGTAATCATCAATATCCAAGCTATTATTTTAACGCTAGTACGTGTACAACGCCTCTTTAAATCCTCCTCGATATCAT
The DNA here is from genome assembly GCA_004143645.1 of Protaetia brevitarsis. Lineage (NCBI taxonomy): Eukaryota > Metazoa > Arthropoda > Insecta > Coleoptera > Scarabaeidae > Protaetia > Protaetia brevitarsis. The sequence continues at coordinate 14,176 of RXPK01002846.1, read as the reverse complement.
TTAATTTATTTAATGTATCCAACAGCTTCTGATTATAAACTTTACTGCAGATCTGGTTGAGTGTTAGCATGGCGTTTTGAGTCCAGTGGTAAACCAGAAAGAAAGCGTATTCCATCATAGAGAGGGCTTTAAAGTGTTTGAAGCAAGATAGTTGTATTGAATATCTATAATTGATGATATCACTTGTAGGATTGTCATATCAGGAGATGAAGACGGAAGGCTTCATGCGTCTTCTCTGTTGTAGATTTCCTCATATTGACCGATATATAACCAAGATATTTGCGAAAATATATATGAAAGAGGTAGTTTCAAATAGATCACCACCATAAAGAGGCATCTTAATATATGGCGAAGCTTTAAGACCGAATTCGTTATTATTAATGCTGTTATTTGGAGGTCAATTATGTTAATTATTATTTTTACATACTTATCTAAACAACTTCAACCTTTCACGTTAATTAAATTTGGATATAAGTTACTTTTAAGGTGAAAGCAGCAGTCATTAATTATAATTTACCGGAAATATAACGTGTATTTTGTCAAGCACAAATAAGTGGCATGTGCTTCCATATTGAACTGATAAATCTTTTTTTTTTAAATATGTATATGTATATAGGTATATATAATCCTCCTTTCCATATCCCACAATTCTCTTAAAATATCTAACATATTCTTAAACTTAAACCAAAGTGATGCTTTTCATCAAAACCAATATACAATTCCTTTACTACTTTACTCACCTTTTTGTGATAAAGCTCGCACGCTATTACATAAATTGTGAGTACTACAGAACTCAACACCAAAAACAAGAAGGCCACTGCTAACAGTATATTGACAGTCGATACTTTGAAGTCCTTCGTCGACATTATGGCAAATAAATGGCAAATTATGTTGATAACGGTCATGGCTGTTTGGCAGACCATAGACCATCCAAAAATCGTCTTCAAATTTCCCACCAAACCGAAAATATCCTGACAGTTCTTCTCAGTACTTCTTAGAAAGCCATACAGATCTTCAGTATGCGCTGACGAACGTTGACCAATCACTACAGTCTTCCAAAGACTTCTCTTAATTTCTCCAAGGATATCTTTGCAAATCCAGAGTGTGGTGCAAAATAACAAGGCTGGTGCTATTTGAGAAGAATACACCGAAACGGCTAAGAATATAATCCAACATTTGGTCACTCCATCCACAGTTTCGGATGATACAATCATCACGGACATACCAATTAGGAACAATACTAATGCAGTCACTAATATCCAAGCTATTATTTTAACGCTAGTATGTTTAAAACGCCTCTTTGAATCTTCCTCGATATCACTTAATTTATTTAATGTATCCAACAGCTTTTGATTATAAACTTTACTACAGATCTGGTTGAGTGTTAGCATGGCGTTTTCAGCCCAGTGGTAAACCAGAAAGAAAGCGTATTCCATCATAGAGAGGCCTTTAAAGTGTGCGAAGGCAAGATAGTTATATTGAATTTCTATAATTGATGATATCACTTGTAGGATTGTCCATATCAGCAGATGAAGACGGAAAGGCTTCATACGTATTCTCTGTTTGTAAATTTCTTCATATTGGAACGAGATATAACCAAAATATTTGGCAAAAGTATATATGAATGAAGTAGTTTCGAATAGATCACTACGATAAAGAGGCATCTTAATATATGATGAACCTCTAAGACTGAATTCGTTATTAATGCTAGTATTTGAAGGTTACTTTTGTATTGAGGAACCAAGACTTTTACCTTAATTAAGTTTCGATATAATTTGCTTTTAAGACGAAAACAACAATAACTATAATTATAATTCACCGCCAATGTGAAGTGTATTTATTTTATTTCGATAAAATCTTTTTCTTGAGAAAGCATCGCCAATGCATAAAGTCTTTCTTGTGCCTTGCTGTTTATTAAGAAAGTGTTTATTTTTTCAATGTAGGGAAAAAAAGCATCGTTCTGCATCAACAGGTGCCATCGAAATTGTTATTAAAAGTTTCACTGAAGAAATTATGTCATAAAGTAAAAACAAACTCGAGATTGATTTAAAATCTTCCGTTTCAAAAATTGCCCTTAGTTCACCACGAAATTGCGTTCCTCAAAGTATGGGTAAGAATTGTTTCCTGATAATAGATATTTCAGCAACATAGAAGCTGTTCTCTTGGAAACAGTAGCTTTTTCGAAATGGTAAATTTTAGTGTTGAACGTCCAGTTCTGCACTAAAATTTATTAATCCAAGAAAAACATTCGGGTGGTTAGAAGACAAAATTGATTCATCGTGTTCTCTCAACGCAAGTTTGGAAGCCCTACAAAAACGCACACAATTATGGTGAGATTCTGTGTATACCTGTAACGCCTGCAAGTATCCATAATACATGCTTATAATTTTAGGGATAATCTTACAGACCCTACAAATATTATATACAGAATTCCACCATTAATTATAATATTCAATACATATATAGTCTGGTTCACGTTAAGAAGGAAGTATTACTCTTATGAAGATAGTACCCAACGATGCCAAATCTATTTAAGTACTTAATTTTTCGTATTTGTCGCGCTGAACAACTTGACGAATTTCATGTTGCGCTTAAATGTCATCCTGTGAATTTTATTTTATTATGGTTAATGTACACTGTTCCCATAGTATGAAATCAAATAGAATATTGATTGTATTATTATCTCACATCAAAATATGTAACACAATTAAGGTGTGTGTTTTCTGTTCTTGTATTTTATTTCAGGAAACATACATAGAAAGTATATTCATAATAAATTTACAAATATTTGAAGAGTATGCTTACAAAACTAAAGATCATTTCTATATCTAGGTATATGATACCATATATCGCTGACCAATATGAAGATGATGATGAGATCGATTTTAAAATAGTAAAACTCTTTAGGTTCATTTGTCCAATTCCACATGACTTCTTCAATTAAAAATGGCTAAAGCTTAAAACCACCCTGTGCTAATATTATATACATTATTATACCTTCGTAAACATATTCTGTAACTGATGGTCCAACATATAAGTAAAGGAAAATAAAATTGACAAATTAATTACCTACCTCAGCAAAAATGATCAAAATGGCGCCAGAGATACTTAAATCTCAAGGTCTTTTATTAAAAATAATAGTGGGCGTTGCAAAATGACTTTCATTTAAATACCAAAAAAATTGAAATGGCAGATATCAAAATAAAAGAACTAGTGATTTTAAAATGATATATACAATCATTAACTTTAATTTTTTAAAAAAAAAAAAAAAAAACATTTGATACAAATTTGCAGGAGAAATGAAAACCTTAAATATTAGGATTCTGGCATAAAACAAACCTGCATATGACTCTACAATAAGAAAGGAACAATTCAAATCCTTTAGCAAACAAAATGGAAATTCGTTCTAGAAGGAATTTCATAAAAAAAAATCATCCACGCGTCATAGAATCTAAAACTATAATTTACACGTGGAGAAATAGATACAATTTACATTGAAATTTAAAATTTAATAGCTCAAAGCTTCACTTCACCTTCCCGAGGTGATTAACAAAAATACAAAACAATTAATAAGAAAACGATAAATTAACACACTTTCGCGGAATCCTCTAGAACGTTTTACAATAATTACTGATCTAACATCCAAAATGTTTACACAATTAAACAATACAGCAATAATTAATTAGGAGTTCCTTGAAAGCTAATCAATCAAAACCGAGCAACAATTTAAAATAAAAAGTAATTATCCTCAACGCAATAAAAAAAAATAAAAAACAACATTACTTACGGGCAACTTTCAACGAACTGCTTCCCTTTCAAGCCTCCCGCATATATATGAAATATACAAATCGTGCGTTCAACACAGAGCGCAACTCTAAGAAAAACCCTAACAAATAACTAAACAATACGGAGTACGCAAATGTACAAAAAATGTGTAAAATATACACCAAACTGGCCAAAGAAATGAAACAAACCAATTAAATAAATATTCTTAATAAATTTAGAACAGCGAAACTCTATCATAGTTTTACAGGCTGATAAGGAATAAATAAAAATACACATTTAATTTCCGAAACCCGGGGTGGGCCATTTACCTAGCAATATGTACATGAAGAGTTTTTCCAATTCTCAGTAGATAAGATAGAGCATATCTAAGCATCAGAACAAAACATTTTTGTTGCCACCATCAACTAATGCATAATGCTGGCCATTACATGTTGATACTCTTAGAGATTAATACTTAAATCTTCCGAAAATGCTTGTCTAATGTATTAAGCGGTGCTACCAGTCCGCTCTTCTGTTACGAATGTTATTTTACCAATGATTTATCAATGAAAAATAATGTTCTCCCTTCGCTTGAATAATCATCTAATAGTATGTTAATAATGACATTTGTAAATACCATCATATCATGGTCCGTCAACATTTCTTCAGATATTCTTAAATATAAAACAATGTCTATTAAGAACCTGTAGGACATACTTGTCGAAAAATTGGTAAATCTGCGCTGTTTGTTGCAGCTAATTATGATTCTATGCATCGTGGACTGGAATACTTCATTAGACAAAAGCTGTGAACTTTACACTCTAACAAGTGTTTGGATGTGTTCATCATACATTTGCAAACGAGAATTATTGCGGATACTGTCTTTTCGCTTTCGCTTGTAAGATTTCATACATCAATTCACCTTTTTGTCATTTGTAATTATAACAACTGTTTTATTTGGGTTTACTAACAATAGACAACACAGATGACGGTGATGGATTGGATTCCGTTATGTGCTGCCCTGCCGAATAGACGTGCGTGTTAGTATCCAGCTATTATTGTTGTTATTTTTACAAGTCGTTGTTATTGTTAAATCATTAAATATGGCGGACAGAATCTTACGCGACGACACAACAGCTGCAAAAATTGTAGAAAAGGTATTGCAGTCCGATGCGCTTCTTGATAAAATCAGCAGTTTGGTTGCTGATAAAATTGGTGAAATCCTCAAGGTGTATGAAGAAAAGGTAAATCATTTGGAAAGTAAACTTCAAGAAGCATACGCAAAAATCGACTCCTACGAACAATACTCGCGCATCAACAACTTGAGAATATATGGTATTCCCGAAACACAGGACGAAGACACTGACCGCAAGTTCGTTGAAATCTGTAGCAGTAAGATTGGGGTGGAGATACCACCTTCGTCTATTGATTGCAGTCATCGTCTTGGAAAAACTGAGGATGGTATCCGGCCAATTATAGTTAAATTTGTCAACCGCAAAGTGAAGCAAATGGTTTTTCAAAACAAAAAAAAATTGAAAGGTTCTAAAATAGTAATTCGTGAAGACCTAACTAAAAGAAATCTAAGTTTAATGAAGGGAAGTACGGAGTAAATGTGGAGTTGTATGGACTAGTAGCTGTCATATTTTTACGAAGGTCAGTGGCAAAGTGCATAAAATTAACAATTACGATGACTTAAATCGATTAAATATTAGTAAATAGCTGAATGGTACTACCTCCTGTTGATATTATTGCATTGTCGTTTATCGGAATATTTTTATTTTCTTGTCTAAAAACGTTAATCCTCTTTAGTTTATTTTTGCATATAGGTATTATAGATTTTTGTGAATTATACTGTACTGCATGTATTGTGAATGAATTTATGTTTACGTTTATCTGATATACACGTACCTTCATTTATTATTGATCCATTGTGTAGTTGTACACTAATTGTTTTTTGTATTACGTAGAGTTGCCATATTATGTTTTAGTTATAGAGTAAATTACATATTTTTTTTAAATGAATATGGCTTTGCGGTTTTGAGTGGCTGTCTGCTTTTGAATATATTCTATTTTCTTCATTAAATTGATACGCACAATAGATGTTGCTCGCTCAAATTAATGTTCGGTCTCTTGTGGCCCACTTTGCTGAAATAGTAGATCTTTTAAATTTGCATGAGTACGATCTTCTTGCTGTGACGGAAACGTGGCTGGGGCCAAACGTTGATACCAATGTTGTTAATATTAATGGATATAGCTTTTTGAGGCGTGATCGGGTTGACGCGTGGCGGTGGTGTCGGAGTTTACCTGAAGAATAATATCCATTACAAAATTTTGAATAGTTCAGATGCTATAGAGCAACTGTGGCTTGCTGTGGGTCATGGCATTGATGCTATGGTTGTGGGTGTATTATACAGGTCGCCCAATTCTGTTTACCATAACTTTATAAGTGAAATGGAACTGTCTGTATCCGAATTTCTTCCAACAACTTATCGTCTTGTGTGTTTGGGAGATCTAAACATTGATCTTTTAAAATCGGTTAATTTGCCTTCGAGATGTCTCTCAGAATTTATTCAGTCTTTTGGGTTGCACCAAATAATAGTAGATCCCACTCGTATCACGGAGACCACAGCTACCTTAATTGATATAAATAATTGTTTCTGATTTGTCCTTTGTGCGTGAGTCTGGAACTTCCAACGTTCCGATCTCGGATCACGAATTAGTTTTCTGTAACGTTACTACCTCCGTGCCTAACCTTCCCAGAACAATAGCTTACCGGAATTTTAGTAATTTCTCATATAACTCATTTGAAAATGATTTAAGAAATAGGAATTTTGAAGATATTATATACGAAACAGATGTTAATGTTAAAATAAGCATACTTACTAACAATATATGTGACTTGTTCAATATCCATGCACCATTGAAAACTATTTCTGTTCGTAAACCGAGATGTCCGTGGCTAACTGATGTCATTAGGTTGATGATGTCGCTCCGAGACCGTGCGCACGCAAAGTACAGGCGAACTAAACAACCTAATGATTGGCGTTACTATAAACAATTGAGAAATTACACGAAGTCAGCAATTACTCGTGAGAAGAGAGCTTTTTATAGTCACCTTGCTAATTCTGGCAATAGTCGGTATGTATGGAGAGAATTGAGATCACTGAATGTGTTACCGAAAGCTCGTAATATGTTACCCTTACATCTACAAGATCCGCAGTTAGTTAACCATCACTTTTATTAACTCCACTACTAAGTTAGCTGGCGCTGATGATGATCTGTTAAGCTATTATAGAACACATACAAAAGACGATATTGCTGATGATTTCAAATTTCAACTAACTAGTGAGGCGGAAGTTGCTAGAATTATATCTGATATATCTTCCACATCTTCAGGCTCTGATAATCTGACGATTGATATGATAAAACTCTGTTGTCCTTACATTTTAAAATTTATCGTTCACATTATAAATACATGTATATTAGAAAGTGTATTTCCTACTGCTTGGAAGCACGCAGTAGTAATACTTTTGCCGAAGAAACAGAACCCGCAGTCCTGTTCTGATTTAAGGCCGATCAATTTGCTTCCAGCTCTCTCCAAAGTTTTTGAAAGAGTGATCCATAAACAATTAGCTCATCATGTCACTAAAAATAACATTTTACCGTCATATCAATCCGGATTTCGTTCTGGCTATAGCTGTGAATCGGCTCTATTAAAGGTCATGATGATTGTTGAGAGTGCGAGATGGGGGTGCTGTTTCGACTTTGGTGCTTTTAGATTTATCAAAAGCATTCGATACTGTGAATCATGATGTTTTGCTGTCGATTCTTCACTTTATCGGTCTTTCAAATGATTCCATATCCCTTATTGGCTCCTTTTTTTTTTAACAGATCACAATGTGTAAAAATAGATAATATCTTTTCTTCTAACGCTTTACTGTCGTCTGGCGTGCCGCAGGTTCTATTTTAGGACCTTTACTATTTTCAATATACACATGTGATCTTTTCTCTAATATTTCTACATGTTCTATACATATGTACGCTGATGATACGCAAATTTACCACTCTTTTTTCGGGTGACTCTAGTTTAAATGCACTAGAGGATATTCAAAGTGATTTGAATGTTATGTCGTCTGCATGTTCTCGGCATTCACTCTCTCTTAATTCATCGAAGTCGGCTGTGTTGCTTCTTGGTAATAAACGATTGTGTGATAACCTTAAAAACGTTTGTAAATTTGCATATAAATAATGATCCTATACCGGTCGTCACAGAAGCAAATTAGCCTGGGTTTGACTATTGACAATACTTTTAGATTCAGGCAACAAATATCTATGTATGTTCAGCGCGCATATAGTAATCTGAGAATACTCTATTCTCACCGTGAATATTTACGTAGAGATCTAAAACGCCTTCTGTGTGACTCGCTAGTTTTGTTTCACTTTATGTACTGTTCCACCTTATACGGACCTTGTCTTGATGTTAGTACTATGGATAGGATACAGCGGATACAAAATGCTTGTATTCGATTCATTTATAATATTAGAAAATATGACCACATATCCCATGCTTTCAAAGAATGTCGGTGTGAATATGCGAAATCGTATACTATTGAAAGCATCGTGTATGTATCATTACTGATCACTACACAAAGACCGCCATATCTACATCAAAAATCTACCTTCCGTACTGATGTACATAACTTAAATGTTAGATTTAGGGGTAGAATTACACCACTGCTGCATAGAACCGCTCTTTTTCGCCGCTCATTTTCTTTTACTATATATAAAGTTTATAACGCTATACCTACCTATATCAGGGACAGGCCTCTGCCTACGTTTAAAAAATTATTAAGGATTTTGTTTGGAGCGGCAGCTACTTGATTACCTATGCTCAAGCATTCGATTAGTGAAGGATAATTACACAACTTTAAGTTCTAGTGTATGCAGTCATTGTTTCTTTTGGACTTGCTTTCTGTTGTTTTTTTTCTTTTTTTTTTATAACGGAATTAGGTTAAGTAATTATAGGCATTAGAGTTCTCATTAAATTGTTTCCTTATGTCAAGAGTTAAGTGGAAGAATTGCTGCTGTATAAGCTTCAGCCGCTAAACTCGCCTTGGGGTTTCCATTTTCATTTTTATTTCAGTTTAGTTGTTTATTTTTTAGTACTTTCTTTTGTAATAGAATATTTGTATAAATATTAGTACAAAGTTAAAGCAAGGAAATAAGAGATTATATCCATAATAGTTGAAATCCAAATATTAATTTAAAATTAATAGGTACCATAATTTTAGAAAAAAGACAAACTGGATAAGCAAACACAAAAAGATATTCGAAATCGAGAAAGTGACAGGAACAGAAACAGCGAAATAATACAGACATTTCATCATTGCCGACAGCCATCATTAATCTGCAACAATCTCAATTGACTAGAAAAGATAGACACATAATGGACGGTTATAAAATGAAAAAGGATACATATAGTCACATAAGAATAATTACTTTTAAAACTTGAACTACACTATTTGCTTTCAATTTCTCGTTGTGCAATGGCTATATTCTATATGCTTATTCAATCTGACAGACAATGAGCAATAATATTGACATTTCTATACATGGAGTTGCCTATCTCCTGAGAAACTTATCTCTGGTTATACCTTCTAGGGGAGTATTGCTTAGATGTTGTTAGTTGGTCAAATCACTATTAGATACTGTGACCAAATCAGAAATTTCACTGGTGCGGTTATATTATCTAACCTTGCAGTTTAATTGCTTTGTTTATTGCTTTTACGGACTATTTCTAATATGCATATTATTCATATTTCTATTATACGGGTAAGCCTTGTGTAAGTATGCATATTATAGCATTAACAATAAAGATACAAAGAAAATCAATAAGAAAAGAATTAAGTATAAACTAATATTATTCAATCATCGGTAAATTGGACAGCAAACACTCTAATTGATTATTTACTCCTGAAGAAAACACATTACATAGTTACGCAGATTCAGATTCCACTCTTCAAACAACTTTCATTAGATTTTATCCTGCGTATTTTTATATGGCGTTAAAAAGAATGCGTCTCTTTTTATTTTTTATTAACTCTATGGATAGTGGACACTAAGTTAAGAAATGGTTTTATTTAGAACACTACTTGTGTTATTTTTGTTGATTGAAGAATGCGCAAAAAGTTGATATGCAGAAATTATCTGTAGCTCTAAATAGCCCACAACTTTAATAAAACAAAAACACAGTTTATAATATTTAAAAATACACAGGTTAAAAAATCTAACACCGATAGATGCTGTGCTGGTGCTACACCAGATGGCCGGTTTCTGTATAGGCTGAGCACATGAAGCACGTGAACCCCCAAAACAAAATCGTCGATATACAAACTAATAAAATCTATTACTCGATCTTAATATATTCGTGAAATATAACGCAGCGAAACGAATAAACGACGCGACGTTGCTTTCTATACATATGCACATATGTACATCGCGAGCAAGCGACCGACGACGGAGCACGTGCGCCGAGTAGGCGGGACTACGTTGATTTTATCCAATGCCTAGCCGCATAAAGGACGTAGCGGAGGTGGGAGGATACGGCAGATTCCATATGAACGGTGCACAAATTGAGTGTGCTCCTGTGCTCGCTTTCGTTGCGTTCTCGGGTCACGTTAACAAATCGATCGATATCAACGTTCAGATATCGTGTTTTACGGATAAACTATACTATATATGTTTTGTTTATGAATGACTCACCGTTCACAGGTCGTAACTACTACAAGAAGTAATACTGTTTGTTGGTGACAGTTTTATAATGAAACCAAGGGTGCGTAATTATTTTAATTTATTAAATAACATACTGCTGTAGTTTTTTATTAAAAAAAAACAATTATCTGAATAAATTTCTTAATTTAATGCTATTTTATTTGAAAGTTGTTTTATATTAGGATGACGTTTGTATTTCTTTATACTTAAGTTTTAACAAATTTTCGTGACTATATAATAACATTATATTATTTATTTCACTATTGCTATATTTGTCCGTATTGGACGGATTTGTTTCCAGGTTTTTTGTTTGTTTTCTGGCTCTCTGCTTCGTACGTGCGAGCGAGAGAGCCCGTGTGATATAGATATCGGGGTAACTCACATGTGTTGTTTTCTTTTGCTTGGAATTTAAAAATTTTAATATATTAATCTATTAATTTGTTGCTGATATTAAGCCAGTGCTCAATGTTTAATCACACTCGTGCAGTTTAGATGAATAATTAATACAGTCTGTATTAAATTTAATTTTATATTTTAGTTTTAGGTATAAGAAGATTTTTCAAAGAATTGTAGATGATAAAAGTTGATATAATCATGGTTGTAACAATTTAAATACTTAGTGTTAATTTATAAAGATCTTAAATTTAACTTTGTAAAAAAAAAGGAAATTAAACAATATATTTGTTTAAAAAAACTATCTATGTTATTTAATACACTGATTTAAATTTTCGTTTCGAGGTACTTCATCTACAGCAATCGTTTATTAAACCCGCGCAATAAAATCACAAACTTAAACTCGTAATCTTTAACTGTTCCAAAAAGCGTACATTTCCTCAAAGATACAAATAATAATGATTTTTTTAGAAAAAACAAATAAATTGGCAACAGCGCAGTCGCAGTTAAAAACAAAAAAATATATATAGTACGTAAAAAAGTAATGAATGAAATATACAGTACTAAAAAGATAAAATGCACACAAACAAACAAAGTAGTATTGTAAGTAGACCCTAAACAATATATAAATAAGAACTATGGATCGAACAGTTTTACTGTGCAATATTGAAAGACAATTTTAATTCGTTTAATTATGAACAAGAAATTCAAGTTAAAAGTATGGGCAAACAAAACCAGAACTTAATTTGACGCAAACTACAAAGGGCAAATTTAGAGACTTTACAAGAAATTAAGAAGGACATGTAGCGAAAAAAGTTGATTTTAGTTAAAATTTTGCATGTTTTGATTTTGTGAACACCCTACGTTTCGGACTACGAGCCGGCAACTGATCACCAACTGCTTTAGCTTGCTTTAAATATTATCATTCTGATGCCAAAAGGTCAAGATGAATACAAATTATTCCTTCTGGGATGAACACTTAAATTCTAATAATTGTCGCTGGTATAAATTTCTAATCTATTAAATTGAACCGCGCTGTATACATTTTGAGTACGGTACCTAATTAATCCATTCTACTTTCATTACGTAGAATATATAGTAATCTATTTTTAAATACAAACACCCTGCTAACAACAAAAAGTTCTTGGCTCCCATTCAGAATTAGAGTGTATTTCCTTCTATTCCTCTTATAATAGCTACATTACGTTACGGCGTTTCTAGATTTTGTTTTCACGTGGAGTGGTGGTATGTTACGTAGCTGATTAGTTTCGAACATAAATTCTGGTGAAAATGGACCCGTTTACTGTCGAAACTAACGCAACATACGGCAGGTATTTCCCGCAATAATTAACTAATTAAACTCCTATAAGATTTAGATCAGTTAAAACATAGCGAAATCCAAATGCAGATACATCGTTGCCGCGAAGGATATCAAAGAGGGCGAATTAATATTGAAAGAACGGCCAGTCCTCATTGGCGCACAGATCCAGGGTTGCCATATATGTTTTCGGTGTTGCGGAATTTTAGAATGTGCGATAGTTACTTGTCGCGGTTGCGGGATAGCTACTCTGTGCTCTGAAGATTGTCAAGGTAGGTTTGAATTTGAAAAAATTGAAATTTATAAAAAATGACAATGAAAAATGGTTTTTTTTTTTCTTCAAACGTCAATAAAACGGCTTGATTGAATTATTATTATTATTATCAACCACATTATAACCATGGATCAGTAATGGGAAAATTAGATCTTAATGATGAAGTAAAGTAACATTGCTTTGATGATTGTCAAACCTACTTGTCATTTTCATAGCCCACTGCAAGAAATGTACTAAAATTTTCATAGCCGAATAAATAATGGTTGATATCTTGGAAGCAACTAGGAATAGGTATATGCATCCTTTATACCTATCGACGGAGAATTTATTTGTGTATGGTGTTGTTTTTCATATGTATTTGGGTGGTGATAATAATACAATGAACAAAGATAAATACATAAAGGTTGTATTTATTTGATATTATAAATTCAGAAAATATTTTATTGTAAGAAACAGTTCATGTTTATTTTGTGGCACTATCTATGTATCATAGATGTTTTTTACCGTAAAAAAAATGTAAAAATGAACTAACAAACATAATAGAGAAGGTATTTCTAAAAATACTTATTTTTTTTGTGGTGTGTTAATAAATGACAAGTGTATGCGTAAAAAAAAACTTTCTAGAAAATAACGAATTATACGAACATCGCATCCGCTTAAGTAAAAAGAGAATGAAAAATAAATTACCCTTTAAAAGGTTTATTTCGTAAACTATGAAAGTTTCTGACATAAATAGGTATTATACAGGGTATTCCACGTAACTGGTTCATTAAAAGTTTATGATGTTCTATTATTTCCTTATATTTGAGATTTTGACACCAGTATCTGTTCGATTGGAACTATAAATGTAAAATACCTTAACCAAAATATCACTTCCGGTTGACCGGAAATGGATGTCAACTTCTTATTTTAAATAGAATGATATAATTTTTATTCATTTTGCATTCTACAACTATAAATACGTCAGTTTTCATTAGCTATTCTATAGCACATGTTGCAGTTTTTGAGTTATTTAAGTTTTTTCTTTTTTTTTGTCATAATCATTGCATCGTTGAGAAATTAATATCTCGTTAATACTGCAAGTAGAGACTCCAAAATTTGCTATGTTATGATGTAGATATTACTCTAAGAAACGGTAAGCACACTTTACATTCTAACATACGGTGTTCAAAACTGAGGAACAAAGCGAATATTTTTGAAATGCAGAAAACTATTTTTTTGTTAATAGAACACCCTGTATTTTAATCGGAATTAGGAGTAAATATCATCCCCTATCGCTTTATATCAGCATTTCCTATACCAATCTTAGTAGATTTTGAGATATGAACGACTTTTTGTTAAACAGACTAAGTAGCCCTATCTTTAAATATTTGTAAATAACTATTTATATATACTTAAAGGACACCTATAACTTGGATCTAGTAAATTTCCTAAAATAAGAAATACTTTCTTACATTTAGTAAAAATGTGTAAGAACATAGATACATACTTGACAATAGAAAACTTTTTTCTGTGTGTAGAGTCAACCCGACACAATGCAAGTTTCGCTGATTAATTTTTTATATCGATTTTGGTTAAGAAATACCTACGCAAAAACACATAATACATATCATTATAGAAATCATTATAAAACGTAACCCCTCAGAACCTATTAC
>RXPK01002845.1:0-59765 GCA_004143645.1 Protaetia brevitarsis | reverse complement strand
CTTCTCAAGCACGAACTATAAATATGGGCATAAGAACCTCGCCTGGCCAGCTTGTCCACCGCTTCATCGCCTGTAACGCCCGAGTGGTTAGGGACCCAGGCCAAGGTTTATTTCCTTTGGGTGCCCACCTCATTTAGGGCGCTTACACACTCCGAAATCAGCTTAGAGTCCACGCTTGTGGAGCTAATCGCTTTAAGTGTGGACTGACTGTCAGAGAAGATAGCGACGCTTTTACCAGGCTACCTTGATACTAACATCACGATCATTGAATTTAAAAACTGTGGGTTGCAGATTAATATTAGTTTCATAATAATCTTTTTCTTGCAAACAGAGCTCTTTCGACTTTTATTTACAAACTGAAATCTAACAATATCTGATCGAGAAAAAGCGTGTTGCTTTTCCAAACAACCCTGTCGATATCTGAAGCGTTTAATCTACAAATTAATTGAAGATAATCATATAATGTAATAAATAAGCTTTTATCGCTGAAACTTGATCCTGAAAACTTTTGTTTATATTCACTGTGTCTTCAAATCTCCGTTTCCCAACTAAAACTATCTCATTATTTCCAAATATCTCCGAAGAAATATTTTCTAAAACCGTTTTGTTTTTCGGATTCTAGTATCCTATTCTGTTCTGTGATCTAAAAGCGATTGTAGATCAACGATGTTAGATAAAACGGCAGGATAAGACTGCTCTTTTGCATAAAACACTCTTTTTTATATGAAGATAGACTTTCAGGTGATATATTTAAATTAACAAAAGACTTAATTAAAATAAACCAATATTCGGTTAACTTAATTTCTACACTCAAAGAAAGAACTTCCTCAGTAGTAATATGCGAAATAGAAGTGCAAGATATAAACGATTTAAAGGCAAATCACTTACTTTTTATCTTTTTGTCCTACTCTGGGTAGGTATTCATTACATGTGTAACATGCCCAAAGTTACTGGTAATGAAGTTGCGCCGTCTGTACTTGCTTTTGCACTATCACCACGCGTATATATGATTCTCATCTTCTAGTAACAGGCTTTTATATAATGAAAGAGAATTTGGCATTTATTATCTAAAAAGGTAGTTCTTCAAAAAATATTATCTACTCGACAATTATTTTAGGACATATTTATACGCTTTTTCTACTGATTTATAAGATAAATCCATTTTAACTTTGCTAATAATAGAGTAACCTTGCATAACTATATATAATCAACTAGTTATTTTCATAATCATGAATAATGTTAACAACTTTTGATTTGTATTTATGTTATTTGGATCGGTATCAAACTAACCAAACGTTATCAGATCTCCTCGAGCATAAATTTTAATTATGTGGGAGTCATGATACTTGAGGTAGGAAGAGTAATTTTTTCGTGCCTAAAAATTGTAGGCGACATTACGCCAAAAACAAATCGGCCGATGAGGAAGCGTTATCAATTCTGATTACAATAACGTCATAGTCGCGTGATAAAAGTCAATGATCAGTTCCTATCGGTGGAAATTACCTTACAGGAGCCACCGCGCACGAATTGATTTGTTATTATCAGGAAAGGGCCATGTACCTTCTCTCTTTGTGTGTGTTGCTTTTTTTTTAGTAAAATCGTCAGATGTACATTGATATTCTTAATTATAATAAACTACTAAGCTTTATAGGAACGTTAAATGATTTTTGATAAAGTGATCCACAAAACAATTTCGGGTTTTTTTGTACAATAAACTTGCTTAATGCTTACTATTTATTAACAAATTGACTGTCTCTCGATCAAGTTTGGAACAAGGAGAGAAGATTAAATTGCTTTGTATTTAATAGAAAACAATGTCTTTCCTATAAAGGTTATCTAACTCAGTTTTTCATTGCTATTTCAGGTGTTCCACAAGGTATCAACCTTTGCACTCTGTTACTTTTATTTTTTATTAATGATCTTTCTTCTCACCTAATTTGTAATAAATTGGTTTTTGGCTATGATCTAAAAATTTATGCTTAAATTAGTCACGAGAATGAATGCATCAATTTATAGTAACAAATCGATCCTGCTCAAACTTCGAGCGATATCAACAACATCTTTTGTTTTTTTAACATCTCTTATTTTATTCATTAACATCTCTAGATACAACGTTGATAGATATACGCCTAAGCTTAATCTCATTACTTTCAGCTATCATTTCAATGGTGAAACTATTGCACTCTATTAAACATTCTCTTAAAAAATCAAATTATAAATTCCGATTAACTTTAAATTAAAGTAACTGCTGATTGCCCTATACAAGTTTCGTCCAAGTCGAACAGGAAACTTACAGAGAAGGAAGCAATAAATACGTTAGAAGTATCAAGTGGGCGTACCACCTGTGACTTATTTCAGCTATTTCTGATTTCTTTCTTTTCATACATCCACGGCTGAGGGGGAATTGAAGCGGCTTCGTGTCAACCCCAAAGATTTGAGCATGAATTTCCGTGAGAGTGAACTTATGGCTTTCGGTGCCAACACCGGCAAAGGTTTCCAACGCGACGATGAGTTAAGCTCATAACGGAACCCCCACGAATCTGTGAAAAGGGATCTTGCAGGATTGATACGTGAGAAAATAGCGTATGTGTTCGCCTACATTGTGTCGAAAACAAGAACTGTTCTTAAATATTCCAAATATCAGGAGGAAAAAAAAAAACGAATTTCATTGATAAGTGCATTTAATAATGTGACCATTCGTTGAGATTAGTAATGAGCAAAAACATGTAATAACAATCTGAACTTTATGTGCTAATTATCAATGAAATTTTGCACGATTTTATAAAGGCGATCAAAAAAATAACCAAAATAATAAGGTAATTCATTACAAATTTTCGAATTATGCCGTGCATCGTAAAAGGAAATGAAAATATTAAATGAAATCGAGCAACCACGAGGTGCTCAGTATAGGTTTAACTTTACTGAAATACTTCCTGTGGGGTTACCTAAAAAGTAAAATATGCGTACATATATAATATATAACAACGAATACAAAATACGTGAAATCACTCCAGTATTAATATATAACGGCCGCACTAAATCTTATTGCAAAAGCATTTTTTTTTATTAAAGCTCTAAAGATCTATATTAACCTAATGGTTTTCCACAAGTATTAATGGATTGCTACTTCCTTTTCTTGTCAAAACTCTTAAGTTAAGAGATTGAAAGCAATAAGATTGTTTATATTAAATGATTGCAGAATACATTATGAGTTATATAGCAACACAACTAAATATGTGTAAAGCCTGTATAATATTAAATTTAATAGCTCGGAATATAAGCTACTTCTGCTTTTAAGTTTTGAAAAATAAAACATGCTTTTGCAGGTATAAGTAAAGAGATTTCACGTAACAATTTAAGGTCAATTAAGTTGCATAATCCATTATTAAGGATTTAGTTATCATATACATAAAACATATTCATCTTCTTGGCATTCATTCAATCGTGTTTTTACATACACAACTGCATCGTTTATTGTAATAATAGAGGCGGACTGCCAGCTAATTACATCACCCGCTATTATTGCAAGAAGCTGAAGTTCTCTGTATATGCTTAGAAGGGTTCGGGGTTGATAACAATAACTCTGTGATAGCCCATACAAGGAACTATACTCCCACATAAATTATACGAAAGCAACTATAATTTTGAAGACAAATAAAGTGCTTACTTTGCAAAATGACAGGCTTACCCGTTTGCACAAGAAGAACATTTACCACAACGTAGTAGATACTGCAAACCGCTTTCTGTGGATTAACTTCTTGATTAATAAGAAATATTAATGTTTTAGTAATAATTTTCTATCTATCGTTGCCAAAAAAAATTGAGAAACTGCTTGTTTTTTTCCCTCTCTTGTTGATAATTCGGCTGTACTTCTCACCAAAGCATACTTGAATCGACAACTACTAAGATAGTATGGATGACACGCTTCATTAGTGATATTTTGGACGAAAGTGTGCATGTGGATATCGTACAGACCTTTTCTTCCCTCGAGATTCGGCGACAGCAAATATGGCGTTTTATTATGCAGGCTGGATTTGTTTCCATTGACATCACGTCACTACACTTATTAGTATTAGTCATACTTGGAGAATAAGGCCTTTGCTAAAACTGTTAAAGCTCAGTAAAATTCCTTGTAACATGTGGAGTGTCACAGGGGTCTGACCTAGAACCACTACTTTTTATTATAATCTTTTTTTGATGACAATAGTACATTTATAAGGCAATCGCCTGGAAAATCAAATTGTTGATAAACAATAAATAAAAATCAATTAAGTGCAAGTTATGTTATGAGGAATTTGGAGCCACCTTTCATTTAGCCAATTTTCGCATCTTCGACCTGAGGACTGCCGTAATAAGATTAAAAGAAGGATGAAAATATGATTTCCATCAGTTAACAAAGTCGAGAAAAGCGCATGCTGTTCTGCTCGACGATTGTGTGTCAGATACACAATTCAATAACCATCTCCAATTCCTATGTTATCGCTGCCTAATGGCAAGCACTCACCGCTTGTCTAACTACTGCAAAATGCTGTCCTCATATCGATCTTTTCAATTTCATTCATTTTTTAATAAGCCGCCGCTGGGTATTAGGGTACGATCCTCAAGTTTTCTAACGGCTAGTAAGTTTTGATTGAATTTTATAAAAAATGGAGTATTATACGCCCAGGGAAATACTATATTACCTCTTTGGAGGATCAGATACTTGAATTGGTTGCCCGGTCGTGGCTGTGGGCGAGCGAATCATCGAATATCCTGTTGGCCCCGGGACTGCTTAGACCTCCGGCATTAATAAGACGTGGAGACCACTGAATTCGCCGAACATTAATAAATCTGTTTTGCGGCCTCGTGCGTAGGTACACCTACAGCTAAAGCCTTTCCTATTTCCAGTCGCCCATAATGCAATTCGCAGTTTGCAAATTTCGTCCTGTATAACCGAAATATGTTCTTTTAGTGTAGTTCTGTACCATGGCCAAGTCGCATCTCACCACCATGGAGGTCCTGCAGCACCGCTTGTTTGTCTTATTGTGGACGCCCCAAGTGAGGGTGAGAAACCAACAACTTCGCGACGACCTCAAGATTCCTTCGCTGAAAGATTAATTTCTCGAACTGGCCGCCCGGTCGTGGCTGAGGGCGGGCGAATCTTCTAATCCACTTCTTGTCCGAGTTGAGCTCCAGGATAGGCCTCCATCTAAAGTTCTTGTGCCGTCGAATTCGGAAGTGCGTCGATTTTGTCCTCCGAGCGGACTGCCGAGACCAAACGAAGGGTGAAACAAGGCATGTCATAGCTTAGCCGTACAATACTGCGCTATATAATAGGTTTGTTCGTTTTGACACTAGCGTCACGCAGCGAAACGCAGCCGTAAGCATTTCTCTTCGATTTGATGGCAAAACGAACAGCAATCAGAAAATCTAAAGCTGGCTTCAATCCAGCGATTTACGACCACAGCTTGCGTTGAAAAACTTTACGCGGCGTCACGAGGCTAGATTTTCACGTTACGACGCAGAGTGCCAAAACGAGCAAACCTAATAACTTATGGTAATATAACCGGCAAGATACTGAACTGCTGATAAATACGATAAAAGTGCAGCAGAGACTTAGGTCTTGCACTAGGAAAACGATGTGACCAATGATGATGCAGCTCTGTTAGCACTCATTATTTAATTCTCAAAACACTTCACATGGAATCCATTGTTTGATTTAAATATTAAGGTAGGGTAAACTAAAAGACTTGATTCTTTTAATTTATATTATCACGTTTCAGAAAATAATACCCACAAAACGTCGTGATACAAGATATAATATAAACTAAAAGAATCAAGTCTTTTAGTCTACCAGACCTTAATACCGAAAACAAAAGAAAGGATTCCATATAAGAAAATATAGATTAAATAAACAATTCTATATATACACAATACTTTAGAATCCATTATTTAAAAAAAAAGCACACCTTTCGATTGTCGTTAATCGGCTAGAAAACGCTTCGATCGCTTGATATCCCTCCTTTCGATGTTCTGAGAATGCTTTCGACCGAACCTAACGGACGGTTCTGAGTTTTTCTTTAAAAGCATGGACGGAACCCACTCAAAGGGAAACGTAGACCATAATGTGTTATTGAAACGACGTAATACTCGAAGTCTTTCGGAGGGAAAACTGATACACATAGTGTGGATTTTTTTCCGTTATCTGAAATCTCTCTACAACGCTTTTAAACGCTGTACAGACCAATATCCTTGCTGAGTTCAATACCTAAAGTCATAGAACGTGTTGCATATGATCAAATGGTGAAATTTATAGATCATAATCTTTTATATCCGCAACAACACGGATTTACTAGGAAACGTTCCACGGGAACAGCACTATTTCAGAGCTTAGAAATCATATATGAAGCTCTAGACGCAATAGACGCATAAGACTGATTTATAACATTAATAACCGCGACAGCTGCAAGGATGTTTTTAAAGAAAAGAAAATGTTAACTTTTCCCGGCATTTTAATCTATAAATCGGCAGTCTATGTGAAACCAAACTTTGAAATATTTAATAAATACAAAACACATCACCCTTGTACCACACTAAAACAGGTTAGAGCGCTCCTAATAGAAAAATCTTATTATTCCATTAATGAATATTTTTGTTCTTGACTATACAATAATGTGTAACGCTTTTGGTTGTTCATGTTGTGTTTCCCTGTAAATTATTGTTTTCTAAAATTTTCTTTGTCTGATATTTACATTTTATTTGACACATTGTATCCAGTGTTGCTGGCTTAAACAATATGAAAATAAACTAAACTCAACTCAAAAACTAAATGGATTCCGTATAGCACTTCGTCATTTCGTTTGATGCCAGCGAGAACAGATAAGTACCTGCAATTACTTATCTGTTCTGCATGCACTCTGTAAAGGCATTTTCATTGGTAAAATAAAATAATTGAAGTAGAGATTTGTATTTAGTTGCTGCTATTTTATTTAGTGGAATGTGCGTTTTATTTATTTGTTCATCCTGTAACTGATGCTTTCTGTTAAATAAAGTTTATTAAATTGTACTGAGAGTATCTAGGTATAAGATTGTAGCTTAAAGTAGCAACTTTAGTCCATATTACTTAACTCCTTTCTTCTACATTTTTGTTGGAGTGTGTGAGAGCATTGTATAATCTTTCAAGATTTTATAACAGATTTATCATTAATAGAACACTAAATCAATTGAAAGAAATTCATTGCTAACAAATATATAATTAAATCAGAGTTTACTGGTAATTATATTGGTTAAACTAATTTCGGCTATCTAGCACGGCTCTGAAGATGGCTAGTTTTTTCTTATGATTAAATATATAACTGGAATAAAAATTATCAGCCCCACCAATCAGATCTCAAGTTATTAACTTACATTCGTCAATTGCCCACATTAATAATTATATACCCCTGACTAGCAAGAAGTCATAAACATACACTACAATCATGTGAACAAATGGTTAGCGGTTGTACCGATTAACATCTAAAATTATACCGAGCGTGTTAAAATTAATTTTTATTTTGGTCCTATAATCGGTAGGTGTTCTGATCCCGACTCACGCAACTAATTCTCTTAACCTGACTATAATTTATTACGATACATTTATAAGCACCTTATCGGACGGAGAATAAACATCCGGACGGTAAATCGATTCTCGTTATGGAGAAAATACGCTGGATATAAGTAGGTAAGGAAATAACCAAAGAAATGTAACAAAAAAGCGACACCGGTAATAGATCTCCCAAAGATAATTAAGATTTAAAGCACTTTCGCGTTTTAACTTAGTTCTTCTACGTATGAGATTTGGATATGTATGCATCGTTCGTGGCATGTTCACTTGTCCAGTGATAAAAACATACTTCGCAGGACAACAGGACTATTTTGCTGTTCCAAGTTTGAAAGAACTAGACGTTTATGTAAGTACTAATACTTAATGCGGCATTGAAAATGCTATAGAAATAACTTATCAATCCTAAAGGACTTGCTTTACGAACAATTTTTTGGAAAATAGGATAACGTAGCTATATATAAACTCTTCTCTTTTTGACGACTTCAAGAAGTAGAACACTTATTTTAAGAAATTCGTAATAGGTATCCGTGTGAGGTATGTTCAACAGATTTTACACAACAATGTATTTATAATCACCAAAATTTCTGGAATAGACAAGAATATAGCATATATTACCATACTCCTGGTACTAAAGCAATCACAACGATACATTATTTATACCAAGATGTCATAAAGACTGTACAGTAGTAATAGACACAAAATATCCGATAACTCCTCGTTATACAAAATTTTATTAATTCGGAATAATTGTTTCGGAAACGCATGAGTTTCCGTCAGCCGAACACTGAATGAATTAAGTAAAAATAAGAAAAAATATTACTTAAACATATAAGGTTATCTCTGTCTGAAAAGGAACACATTTACGACTTCTTTTCGACGCCTGCTTGACCAATCGAAATACCAAAAATTAGCGATGAATGTGAACCACCCTACCCCCATAAATCCATCAAAAATCGATGGTGAGAGGTGCAACTTCGCGCTTCAATAGTTCGTTTATGTATTTCGCAACGCTGGATGATTCAGCACTCCATTAGCAACAACAGAGATAAGTTTCCTCAGGATATAGGCAACTCCCATGTATATACTTATTAATAGTTTTTGCTAAAAATACCAAGGGACGTTTGTAGATGGCGTGCGCCAAACGAATATTAAAATGTACTTTTATTTGAATTTTTATTTCAATTCACAATATATAAAGATGTACATAAAAACTTGTGCGCAAAAATAACATTTATTTATTAAATATTTAAAATTACATCATTCAAGCTATACATTATATATTGCATATTATATAATATGTAAGGTATTTTTGTAAATATAAATCTCGATTGTGAGTAAGTGTGCGATTGTAAATTATATTGTTGGAAAAGGATGAATTTAAATCGCGTTTGAAAGTAATCACGTTTGAAAAATCAAAGCGCAATTCAAGCGATTATAAATCACAATAATCGTACCTATGGAGCAATTACTAGTGGTTTGTTTACATTTCAAACAGCAATATGGCTGAAAATATGAGGGTATATGTATTAAACAAATCGGTGCTTTTGGAAAACTAGAACAAATTCCAGATTAATCGCTGTGACCTAACGAAAAATCTTAGAATCATAATCACAATCGCGATATACAGGGTATTCCACGTAACTGGTTCATTAAAAGTTTATGATGTTCTTATTATTTACTTATATTTGAGATTTTGGCACCAATATCTGTTCGATTGGAACTATAAATGTAAAATACCTTAACCAAAATATCACTTCCGGTTGACCGGAAATGGACTTTCTTATTTTAAATAGAATGATATAATTTTTTATTCATTTTTGGATTCTACAACTATAAATACGTCAGTTTTCATTAGCTATTCCTATAGCTATATGTTGCCGTTTTTGAGTTATTTAAGTTTCTCTTTTTTTTTAGTCAGAATCATTGCATCATTGAGAAATTAATATCTCGGTTAATACTGCAAGTAGAGACTCCAAATTTGCTATGTTATGAATGTAGATATAACTCTAAGAATCGGTAAGCACACTTTATATTCTAACATACAGGGTGTTCAAAACTGAGGAACAAAGTGACATATTTTCAAATGCAGAAAACTCATTTTTTTTAAATAGAACACCCTGTATTTTAATTCGGAATTAGGAAGTAAATATCATCCCCTATCACTTTATATGAGCATTCCCTATACCTATCTTTAATAGATTTTGAGATATGAGCGATTTTTTGTTAAACAGACTAAGTAGCTCTATCTTTAAATGTTTGTAGCTGGCTCTGAAATGGATTCACGTTAAATTCATGTATTTTTTTTAAATAACCATACAAGAATGTCTGTTCGAATAGTCATTTCTATTAATATTGCGTTGTATGAAAGTGTAATAACAATGATATTCATAAACACTTTTGGTTAGTCAATGAATTTGACATTAATCCCATCGAGAGCCAGCTACAAACACGCCAAGGGAAGGTCTACTTAGTCTGTTTAACAAAAAGTCGTTCATATCTCAAAATCTATTAAAGATAGGTATAGGGAATGCTGATATAAAGTGATAGGGGATGATATTTACTTCTTAAATTCCGAATTAAAATACAGGGTGTTCTATTAAAAAAAAAAGAATACTTGGTCTGTTTAACAAAAATTCGCTCATATCTCAAAATTTATTAAAGATAGGTATACGGAATGCTCATATAAAGCGATAGGGTATGACATTTACTTCCTAATTCCGAATTAAAATACAGGGTGTTCTATTTAAAAAAAAATGAGTTTTCTGCATTTGAAAATATGTCACTTTGTTCCTCAGTTTTGAACACCCTGTATGTTAGAATATAAAGTGTGCTTACCGATTCTTAGAGTTATATCTACATTCATAACATAGCAAATTTGGAGTCTCTACTTGCAGTATTAACCGAGACATTAATTTCTCAATGATGCAATGATTATGACTAAAAAAAAAACAAAAACTTAAATAACTCAAAAACGGCAACATGTAGCTATAGGAATAGCTAATGAAAACTGACATATTTATAGTTGTAGAATCCAAAAATGAATAAAAAATTAGGTCATTCTATTTAAAATAAGAAAATTGACATCCATTTCCGGTCAACCGGAAGTGATATTTTGGTTAAGGTATTTTACATTTATAGTTCCAATCGAACAGATAATGGTGCCAAAATCTCAAATATAAGTAAATAATAGAACATCATAAACTTTTAATGAACCAGTTACGTGGAATACCCTGTATATTTACAAAAATACCTATAGACTTGTATTTTAACTTTCAACGATTTAAGATGTAGGTTTTAAATTTATAACTGAAAATCCTTCTGCATTCGTATACAAATCGTAGTAATTATTATTAGTTCCAAACATGACAATAAAACTAACGTATCTTTTATATCCTCAAAGAATATGTAAGTAATATCAAGGTAATCTATGATCTAACTGTAGAGTGCCTTAAATAACTAACTACACCTAAAACTAGAGTATAATTAAAGTCAATGTATTATTTAAAAAAACGTAGTCACTAAACTATCCTATAAATTTCACTTTAGTAAAAGTTTGTCAAGATATAAACATCAACCACCACCGCCACTGTATAAGTACCACGCCAGTAAGAAAAACCACAAAAATTATTATAAAAGTAATCACAAGCAAATCGAAACTCCACGTGTATTAAAAATTACCAAAATACAAATAGAGTCCTTGCGATTGTGCTTATAAAAACGAAAACAAAAATGAAGGCCGACGTATCAGTGCCAGCAACCTAAATCACCTAAATTTGTAAATGTACCTAAATAGTTTCCTGTAGTTTGTTACCAAACAAGAGTTACAGCGCCATCTACAAACGTCCCTTGTAACTACTAGAATTTTGTTAAAAGTTTGACCCATTAAACTTACCCATCTCCTATAGTATAGTTATCTCTGGCAACAACTTGCAATGTATTCTTTGAACCTAACTCCGATAGCACGCTCTGCTTTTCCAATGTTAACCTTATTACAGTCACTATATTCAATTTTCTAAATGCCCAATCTTTCGTTGAGATTAGATGTATCTTTCGCATTGTCTAGAAGGGGTTTCAGTGTGTTTCGCGAGGCGAAGCAAATGTTCAAGTTCTGTCCTTTAAAAATGTCGCCTAAACCTTTTGAACTACTACGGAATGGTAATTTTACAAACCTTCTGCCGCGGTTTTTTTTTCTGATCTTAAAGTCGTAGCACTTCTTACATAATGTTTATGTTGGACTTTCTTTATATTCCGGACTACAATTACGGAAGACTAGCTATAGATCGCTACTTTTTGAATTAATTAATTGCAATTCTTCGTCTAATCTCACCTTATTAAGTGGGAATTTTAATAATAATAATAAATGTCTTTATTTCCCCATGCAAAAAGATGTATAATCAGAAATTCAGAATAATACAAAAAAAGTATAATATGAAATTATAATATAACGTGAAATAGGATAATTTAATTTAATAATATTTAGGGGATTTTTTTTTTATTTTATATATTATAGCTTATTGATTAGGAATTTAGTCCTGGTGTATTACTGTTTCTGACTGACGAGACGTTCCGGGCGCCCAAAAACCGCTACAATTGACGAAATGGTCGATTTAGTGCATCAAACTGTAATGGAAGATCGTCGATTAACTGTTATGGTTGTTGCTAAAGCTTGTGGGATATTATCTGAATGGGTGTACAAGATTTTACATCAAGATTTAGATATGAGAAAATTATCCGCGCGTTGGGTGCCACGTTTGTTGGCGATTGAACAAAAACGCGTACGAACGGACATGTCCTCTATCAAAAGAATCCAGCAGAATTTTTGTGGCGATTGATAACCGTCGATGAAACCTGAATACACTACTATACGCTCGAAGCCAAACAGCAGTCAAAGCAGTGGATTGCGGTGGGAGAACCAACCAGATCGATTATCTTGCAAAGGGTACAACAATCAACAGACAATTGCAGCAAAAACAGCAAATTGAAGGCCACAATTAAGAAGAAACGTTTGCATTTGGCTAAGAAAAAAGTCTGTTTCATCAAGATAATGCTCGGATTGACGCATACATGGTCGCAATATCAAAATTGAATGAATTGAAGTTTAGCTTTTGCTTTTAAACGCTTAAGGTCTCAGGTATCTGTTGATTGTTTAATTTCACTGTGCTATGCTGAAATTCAGTCTAGATTACAGTATGGTATACTCTTATGGGGAAACTCGGCAAGTGCACATCAAATATTTTTAGCGCAAAAATCTGTGATTAGAAGTGCTGCTGGAGCTTATTTCTATGATTCCTGCCGACCAATTTTCAAAAAATTTAAATCCTTCCTCTTTCATGTTTATACATTTTTGAATCGTCACGTTACATATACCAGTCAAAAGCAAATATTCCGACCAACGCGAAAATTCATGATTATGATACTAGAATAAAAGATCAACTGCACTTACCTTCTAGCTCAATGAGTATTATGAGTACAGGTGCATATAACTTAGGCATAAAAATATTTAATCATTTACCCCAAGAAATTAGATGTCATGATAGTTATAAAAGTTTTCGAAAGTCACTAAAAGCATTTTTGCTACAACATTTCTTTTACTCGGTGGCTGAATATTTCGGAGAGTAATGCGATCTTCTTTTGCTTTCTTTTTGTTTCTGTTTATAAATTTCTTTTTTTTTTTTTTTTTGTATCTTATTATTAAGATTATTCATTTATCGTTCTATCATTTTGTATTTTAGTTTGGTGGTGGCTTCATTAATTGTGTTTTCTGACCTATTATATACATAATTGCGTGTTTAATGAATAAATATTATTATTATTATTATTATAAATTGTTTCTGCATCCACCTCATTCGCCAGATCTAGCTCCCAGGATTTTTTCCAGTTTACAAATTTCAAAAAAATTTCCTGGGCGAAAAAAATATGCGTCAAATGCTGGCGTGGAAGACGTTGTAAATCAGTATTTTTCAGGCTTAGTCAAACGATTTTTTTCTGACGGTTTGATAGGATGGAAGAATTGTTAGACTAATTGTATCGAGATTGTATCGAGAGAGGGTGACTACGTCAAGGAATAAATTTTGTTTTACTTCGAAATATGCGTTTCTGTTAAAAAGACCGGAAGCTTGTCTCGTATATAGAATCCTAATTACGTTCATTATGCAACACAGTATACCGTTTGGGTTGCCTTCTAATAATCCAGTATGTTTTGGTCAGTTTGTGTTGTTTCGTGTCTGCTGCCATTTGTACTTCACAATTGCCTTTTCTAACTTTCTCTCTGAAGGCTGCTTCTCTCGTTATCTTGGTTTTTAATCACATTTACATTGCTTCGAGTTTTTGTTATCATTTTAAATTTTAAAATCTTTGTTAATTTATGTTTTACGTCAATTACACTCAAAAACTGCGAGTTCGCGGTCATTTAAACTAATTTACCCATTGACTCTTTGCTATTTTCAATAACTCCATGATAAAGCAATGAATGAAATTGCAAAAACTAAGATTTTAAACATTTGAGTATTTTGTTTATATTGTGGTTATTAAGCCAACAATTTAATATTTTACCTGATCATAACGTGTACAGCCAGTATTCCTCTTAATTTCTCACTATTTATCACTTCTTATTGAATTTATTCCCTTAATTTGTGAATCCACTGTTTTCTAGTGATGATGAATAACTTTGCGTGGCTGCTGGCAAATTTGCAATTATTGTAATAAAAAAAAGCATTTTAATTAAACTCAAAGCGTAATCTCGTGCAAAAAATTCTGTAGAAATTACTATACGAAAATAGTGCATGTAATTTAAAATGTTTAGGTACCGTGAATAATCCTCTTCTGAGATGAGTTTAGTACTAAAATATATCTAGTGGGTACAAAAAAAAAATAACGATTTTATCCTAATTCCATAATTTCAAGCGATTTTCAATTTGAAAAACGAATTCAGTTTTATTCAACTTTGCGCATGTCTTCTTAATTTAAATGTATTGCTTGATTTGCAACGAAAAACGATTTTCGATTACGTTTTGCGCATTTTCGATCACTGCCTTTATGAGAGCATTGCATATATGCATATGCATACACATACGAATATTTTATTCACAGTTAAATAAATAAATAGTAACGTGTTTCATTTTCAATCGAGAGTAACAGTTTAGTTTACTCTCAACATTAACAACACGATTGTTACAAGAACGTAAAACACCCAAGAGAACGTATCATCCCCTTCACATGACTTGTAACATAAGACAATTATAGTCCATGCGGGCACGTATCCGGAGGTGTATGGACGCTTATCGGGCAGTATGTTATACATTTAACGGTAGCAATGAAGATATACATATATACGCTAAACAATGGCGAACGGGAAATCCTGCAGGACGTGCGGTCAGAAGTGGAATGGGCTAGAGAAACTGTCCTACGGGAGATATATATGCTTCTAACGTTAGACTTGATGTATTGCTGCCGTCTAGTTATTGGAATAAGCAATTTTACTGCTTGCCCGTTTAGGGCTCCTTCACGTGTGCACTCCTTTTCGTTGTTTTCGCCTTCTTCGTTTACCATGCGGAAGTGACGTTATATTTCCGTATAACGTCGACATGAAATTTATGGGTTGTATCGTAAAGGGAAATGTAGGGAGTAAAGTATAGGAAGTGGCTATGTTAAGTACATCTGCATGCAAACCTAAATGAAATAACTATGTTATCTTTACCTTTTCGTACAAGTGTATATTGACAAGTTCTTATAATGTAAAGGCACGGTAGCTGAAAGCACGATAATAAAATAATGAAAAAGAATCGTGCAAAATCAAATTACAATAATGATTGCAAAGGTTAAAAGAATGTCATTCAATAATAATACTTATAATATGTAAACAATAAGTCATGTAAGCCGACAAATATGTGTAGTGCGTAGACATTAAAATTTATAGAAACTAATTGTGTCCAATATTAGAAATAGGTATTAAAATAATTCAGACAGAAGCGCTGCATAACATAACTTATAACCTCTTCCAATTGATTTATCCGATTTCAAGTTATAATTCGAGTCACACCGGCAAATGATACGAATCGCTGTAGTTGCTATGCTCAAAGAGTTTCGCGAACGATCTCTTGCACAAGTACCCAGTAGAGGTTCGAACGGGTCGGGCTGTCCAACGGCAACTAAATATACAGGCCTACGCCATGTGGTGGAAATAGGCACCGTGTTGGGTTTTGGCACGGTATGCGCTAGTGATGGTTAAAACTACTCTTTTCCCGGAACTGATCTTTTTGCTCCTGCTCCCAGACAAACAAAGTTCTTAAAAAAGTTGCTCCAAGGAGCAAATGTATGATAGCATTTACAAGAGCAAGTGGAGCAGGTTGTCTTGCAAATGGTTTATTAAATATCTACACTTTTGTTTTTTATGTCTCGGACCGGGTTCGTTAGTTCGTTCCCATTTATTTTATAGGTATTTGATTTTGTCAACAGTTTAATTTTTTTCATGTATGGAATAAACATGTAAGTTGTATCATTGAAATAAATCTGTTTTATATTAATTCTATATTCTATTAGCTTTAACTAACGAATTTATACAAATTTAAAATGCAACGGTCGCACAAGATTAATTATATCTGCCGATATCTTCGATATCCCTCAAACTTTATGTATTGTTGTTGCTGTGGCCAATAAATAAGCCCTAATGCTTATAAAGATCACCATAATTATTTTTCCTCCAGCGACTTCTAATGCTCCTCCAAAATAGCGTACAAAAACTTACAAATGCGAGGACTGTGATAGGCACAAATCACATTGGTAGGTCAAACGGCGAAACTCATAGACAAAATAGAAAGCATTGGAATAATTGTCATGGCTTGGCACAAGAGATTTGAATTGAAGTTGTAACAACACTGTTTTCGTAGGTTACTCAAACTCATAAAGCAACTCTCGTTGAACTCTGGCGTACGATATTTGCAAAGATTCAGTTTTCTGGAACACCTGAAAAAGATTTCAGTGAGGAAACTGCGTTAAAAGGGTGGAAAAATCAGTCATACACCATAAGAAAAATTACCACGTCCGTGCGAACGCATATTCAAATCTAAAAGGAATTTGCTGACAATAGAAGGAAATGGCTGAAGAAGTCTAGCAAGGCATGGTTGAAGTAAATAAAAGTACTGAAAGATAAGACAATATCTAAGAACTGGGCTACTTCTGTGATTGGATTGATGTCAGCTTATCCGTTCCGCGATTTCCATCTCGAACATTGTGGTAGATAGATATGTACAAATCAAACAATCTGGTCTCAATTCTAAAAGGTTACCTTCCGCAGGATAGACAAATATTATTGTGTCCAATTCTTGCCTCACCCATTATCTCTAAATGGAGAAGAGGAAGGTCTAGTAGGTATTGCTGCTCATTGCTGCTGTAGGAATAATCCTCATTGCGCCTGTTACCCCTAAGCACGCAAGCCTCTGTTCAGTTATGGGAGTTTGTTGCTATGTCTTATTCCACCATACCACCATGCATATTTGGTCTTAAACCCCATGTTTTCCTATGTGCCTCTCTGGCTAGCACAAATGTTGTCTATGTATTAGTTTTAATTCAAGTGAGCTGGACGTCAAGAGCGACACCAAGATATTTCATTTTCTCTAACAGTTTTATTTCTTCACTCCGCAGTTTCAGCAGTTCAACACCATCTAACTCCGTTCTACTCGTGAATGCTATTATGGTCGTTCTTTTCAAAGTAAGAGCTTCTTCCTCAATCCATTTTTGTACCACCTCTAAAGCGTTCCGCGTTTTATCCCGTTATTGAATTTACTGCAAGTGCTCTCTCTACGTCCAAGAAAGTACACAAAAGCACTTCTTTGATTTACAGATCTACAGATTTACAGCTCAACTCTCTGTACGAGCTGATGTGAGATTGTCTCTGCGGATTTTCCTGCTTGATATGCAAAACGGTTTTGGTGTAAACAACCGAAGACTGAACAACTAAAGAACTTGATAGTTGATCAGTTTGTGTTTTCTTTAAAAGCAATACCTAAAACCGCCTAAAACTTTCTTAGAGGTTATAAAAATAAAATTATCTGAATTCATACCCAGGACTTTAAGTTTAGTATTATTGCAAGAAAGAATACATTTTTTTCAGAATTTAGTGTTAGTGTCTGATCACCTTAATATATTTTTTAAAGATATTGTTAGCTCTGAAACGTAGGACTATCAATAATAATATTTATATCAGCAGCAGATAAACTAGAAGATAACGCAATGACAATGTGGTTAATCAAGGCATTAACAAATGAGTCTGTGTAGTTGACAATATTTTTGGGCTGTGCAGCATTAAATTTTATAAAACTTTTATAGAAAATATATTTATGTAAAACTTTGATTAAAATTATTGACTCCTGTTGCGCAATAGCACAGAGGGAAGAAAATCTTCATTCCCTTCCTACCCCCGGGTCTTACAAGACCTGGAGTACCTTATCTATGCCATTATATTGCAATGTTTTTATTTTATTATATTATTGGATTGGAAATATTTCACTATTGTAATATTGACTTGTAAATTAATGAATATTTTATTATTGTTCATTACATTTTTCTATATATTATTCAAATAAACTCATTAATGAAGGTTTCAGTGTGTTGTATGATTTCAGTGTTCATGTAAACTAAAGATGTATAATTTATGTTATTTCATAAACAAAATTAATGTCAATTTATTACAAACATAAAAATAAAATAAATTAGAAATGTTCAACATTGAAAATTTCAAAATCATTTAAAGTCTTTGGAATGTTTTTCAAAATTAAAAGAGTGACATGAAATTGTCAAGACGATGTATCATAAATGCGAAGCTGTACACAATATAAACTTTATCGTACTCATGGCAATAAAAAAAAAGATTATAAATATTAATTAGAAACGAAAGATATTTTTTGATTTATTAAAAATTGAAAATAAGAAATATCATCGCATAAAAACAAGTACATTGTAACATATAGTCTTGAAATGTTGATTTAAGAATAAAGAGGAGTTAAGAAAAGATGTGGAAGAGGATGATCAAAATTAAAAAATTAGGTAAGGAATTTCAGAGGTGATTCAAACAAAGAAGCTAAATTAAATAGTGGAGTAAGGAAATAAGAGGGGATTCTAACAGAGGACTAAATTAGGGTGTGGAATTTTTAGATGAAGAAGAGATTCTCTAATTTAAGGTCGGAGTTTTATTTCTTTTTAATTTACTACAAAATTCAAATACACACGATTATCATACACAAAATTTTAGCTGGTTAGGTTTTTGTTTTAAAAAAAAAACTGTAACAAACAGTATAAATTATATAAATTATAGATATTCATCATCAATTTTCTTTTATTACTCAAAAAAAAAAAAATTATATCAATTGAGGTGAAACTGAAGGCATATCTTCTGATAGTAGAACCCATAAAACAATTTTCCATGAGAAAGAGAGTAACATTACAACATATTTAGTGTCTTTTTTACTTTTAGAAGTACATAAGGATATAGTTAACTTATAAGTTATAGCTCCATGTTTCTTGTATCAGTAATCTTATACCGTAACTACAAGAAATAGCACGTAAAAAGCATTTCAGGAGCTTACTTCCGAAACCTCGTTTTCCCGACACTAATAAACAACTATTGTGAAAATTTAATATCTCCCTCTAGAACAAGAAAATATTAAATGAGTTTGGTGTAATAAAAAGAAGTAATTATGCTAGTGAGGAATTTATTGCAAGGCGTGTACGGAGAACCGAAAGCCTCTCGGTAAAGTCCGCTTAATATTCGCGCAAATTCGTTGGCTGGCCAAATCGGGATATTTTTACAAGTTAAATGGAATCGAGGCATAAAGAACGCGGAGATTTAAAAACGAAATACCTCCCCGTAGACCTGTATTCCGCAGTTTACTGTTGTACCGAGTTAGAAACAAGGGCATTCTTTTATGTTTTATTTACCGCAGTTCTCTCTATTAATAACGAATGACTCAGTGTATGCCAAAGCCCCGCGTTAACCCACTTAATATTAAAATACCTGCGGTTCTATAAAACGAGATCGGAAAATGTACGTTAGCCTAGGCTCATAAAAAAACGATGTTTTGACTTGTTTATGTCAACCCGTCTTTAGAAAAATAAATAACGGCTTTACAAAGGAATTGAAATGAGTATTTCAGCTACGTGCTGATGTTCGGATGGATTTTCGTTTATCGAGAGAATTTAAATAACTAGTTTTCTAAATGATTTTTCATTTATAACTAATGGCTTCGGTTAGATCGTTTACAATTTAAATCGCAGCCTTCCCGAAAATACATCCATTACATTGTGTTAAATTAGCCTGTGTTAACCGATCTTTTAAAATAGTTTTTAAATCATTGGCATACTTGCCTTTTTTTCTATCCTTTCATTAACGAGTGCAATTCTAAAAACATAGAAGCGTTTGTGAGTTTTAAGAATTTTCTCGTTGAAGCTTTACTATTTAATCGTGAAGAGGAAGCAGTTGCAAAAATAGAAATAGGCAATACCGTTTTTATTACTGAAATCTATAAATAACTTAAAAATCTAGCTATTAATTTTAAAACATTTGCCTCCTGAAACGAGCAATTTCGAGAAGAATAAATAAACATGAGGGAAATTTATTGTGTAAATATTGTATGAGTGTTTTATTAAGGTAACAAATGCAGTCCATCTGAATCACTCAATATAAATGAAAACGCAGGATGTATCAACACATAGATACTGCTTAAAATTTACTAAGTTTTTATTTTGTTATAATAAAGCTAGGATATATTGAGTTTTAAATTTGAAGTGGAAATTAAAATTGACGTCCTGATGGAACGATGAAGTACTTTACAGTAATAGTTTAAACTCATAAAGGTTAGGTATTCAGTATCCTCGAATGGAGCGTGGAAAGTAAGAAAATTCTAATTACATTGCCACGAAAAGATTCACTACGTTAAAATAGGTAGATTTAAGAAACAGGACAAAGATGTATTTAGAAATGATAGTCGGTATATCGGAACATAATGCGAGACATCGCGCTCGCGAGCGGACTGAAAACGACATACTTATTGGTATTCAGGTGATGACCTCCGAAAGGTAAGGTACGATTCTTTCGTAAAGCGGTGTCCTTCCTGCCTATCAAATCCTGATTTTAACCGGCAAGTACTCTTTTAATGTTTCCATATACAGGGGTGTCCCACCGAATTGTATCATTAGGTTTTCTTAAATTCTAGTTGGAATTTGATTTTGAAACTTGCAGTGCAGTCATGGCCCATTATGATCTATTTAAGATATACATTTTCAACTTTATAGCTCTTTCAATATACATGGTGTTGATATCAACTTTTAAATTGAATAATGCAATTTCCATCGGTTTAGTTAATTTACCGAGTCATTTGCAACTAGTTTATATGAGGGTTCCCTAGCTTTAAACTCAACCGTTTTTAAGATATATGCAATTCTATTGAATTTTGACTCTTTTGCACTCTTTCGAATAAAATTAAATAGTTCATGAGGCATCATATATTTAGTAGGTCTACTAATGTCTATGTAAGTACAAAGATGTAAGCATAAGGTGTTTTAGCAATAATCACCGAATCACATACAGGGTGTTCAAAAACGCATCTCCTATGTGGGTGTCTTTAAACCAACAAAACTTTGTTCTTTCAAATGGAACATGGTACTTGTTACTACAGCAGTAAATGCAGCGTAAAATTCTACATCGATTAATGTTAGGATTTGGTATACCTATTCTTGATAGTTTTTGAAATATTTGCGTTTTTTACATAAAATTGCTAAAAATATGCCTAAATTCCAAGCTTGAAACAAATAAAATAGTTTTTCCACCACAAAATGCTCTGTATATTATTTGCTTACGCTATCTAAGTATTTATATTTCAGATATCTCTTGTTACTAGTTCCTTACTAATAGT
Source organism: Protaetia brevitarsis (assembly GCA_004143645.1). Taxonomy (NCBI): domain Eukaryota; kingdom Metazoa; phylum Arthropoda; class Insecta; order Coleoptera; family Scarabaeidae; genus Protaetia; species Protaetia brevitarsis. The sequence continues at coordinate 38,279 of RXPK01002845.1, read as the reverse complement.
AAATGTCTTTTAGTTATAGAGAACGTAAATTAATTATTAGATATTAGTAAGCATGGGACGCGATAGCCAACAATTGATATCTATTTCTGGTAATTTACCAAATTTCGCAGTGATAAACCTAGGTAGTTGTAACAATTTATATTTTTTATAGTAAGTCCTAATGCGGGCAGCTCCTTCACACAATTTCTTCCAACAATAACTAAAACATTGTAAATCGAAAGAAATAAGAAAAGCATTGAAAGTTACATATAGAAATAATATTTTAGGTTTATTCTACATTCATGAAGAATGTAGCAATGATAATAGCGGAACTTGCAATGAAAAAAAACACCGAAAAAATAAAAAACAAAAAGAAATCAAAGGAGATATTCTAAATAATTGGAGAACCTCCAACGATAAATATCTCAGGTATGGAAACCAAACAATGCAAAAATAGATAACAGGTCATTCCAAAATACAACATACACACCGTTTTTTAGGAAAAAAATATTTTAATATATTTATTTTACGCAAAAAAATGCAAATATTTCAAAAACTATCAAGAATATGTATACCAAATCTTAATATCAATCGATGTAGAATTTTACGCTGCATTAAAGGTAATAAAAAATACCACGTTCCATTTGAAAGAAAAAGTGTTGTTAGTTTAAAGGTATCCACATCGGAGATGCGTTTTTGAACACCTGTTTGTGATTATTGCTATAACACCTTATACTTACGTGTTTGTATTTACATCGACATTAGTAGAATCACTAAATATCTGATACCTCATGAATTATTTTTTATTTGGAAAAGTGTAAACCCAAAAAATAATTAATAAATTTAATAAAATTGTAAATATCTCAAAAATGTTTGAGTTTAGGAATAGGGAACCCTCATATAAACTGGTTGGAAATGGTTGGATAAATTCATTAAACCGATGAAAATTGCACCATTCCATTTAAAAAATTTGATGAAATTTGATGTCAACACTCTGTGTGCAGAAAATGCTATAAAGTTGAAAATATTTTCCTTGAAGAGATCACAATGGGCTATGACTCCACTGCAAGTTTCAAAATAACATTCCTACTAGAAGTTCAAAAAAAATCTAATGATCCAGTTCGGTGGGACACCTGCATATTGTTGTAACATATGCTAAATTACGTTCACAATAAATGTAATTATTTTGTCTACATACCCGTTTGTTTATCCAGTATATATTGCGTATTAATTAATTTGCATCCTAGCCGCAGTAATTAAGTATAGGTATATGTTCATCGTACGGTAACTCTGTGCTTTTAATGTAGTTTCTTTGTTATTGGAGGAGGTGTAGACTTAAAAGTAGGTCGTACTAAAATAAAGGACTAGGGGTCCATGGGGACGAGGTAGTTGTTCATAAAGATCTTCTTTTTTTTATTTTCGTCAATTCAAGTTGCTTAAATCATTTCCGTATTATTTTGAAAATTGAAAAGGGCACTTCAATGTGAATTATTCCATTTATTGAGATGAAAGTATATAGAGGAAACGTCAAGGTTTTTTCATTTTTGAACAAAATTTGCTGAATTAACTTGTCTTTTCTCTTGCGGATTGCATATGTTTTGCTGTTCTGAGCATCACGATATGCCTTGGATGCTTGGAAGGAGTATCTTTTTACCGTGACACTGGCGTTGTATTCTTGATACAGATTTTTTCATCAACATACTGGTGTGTCGCTGCGAGGATTGGGATTTGATTTCTTTTAAATGTACGTTAACTTACATTAGATATTTGAATGATAATTTTAAATTTCTATGTAAATGTAAGATCTTCATGTCAAAACTTGAGGTTAACACTGTTGAAAATTTTAACACTTTTTTGACTAATTAATAGTCAGGAGAGGTCCACACTGTTTTCGTGTTATTTTGTCGAGAACTATTAGAAGTTTAAATTTGAACGAACAAAGATAGTCAAGTATGTGCTATTGCTAAGGGTTATTTGTCCAACTAACACGTGAATTATGATATACTTCTAGTCACATTTTATTTGATCTAGACTAGACAAATTTACTAGCTGTTTAACTAAATAAAATGCGATCTATTGGATGATTTTAACACCGTTTCTAAACACAACGTCTTTTAATATGCAACTCCAATTTCTTAGTGCTATAATATTCTCTCTTTAAGACGTTTTCTCAATTATAAATATACAGAAACCACCCATTCAAAAGTTTTGGTTTCAACTAAACGTACTAATTTTAAAATGATTTTTGAGAACCATTATAAAAATAAGTGAATGTTTATGCTATTTGATTCAAATCTGAACTAATTAGTGTAATAGTTTGTTCCCAATACATCCTTTAAGATGTTGACATTTTTTATGCCCACTGGAATTAACGTTTAATAACACAGATTACACTTTGCAGGTCAGTCACATTTTGTTGTTTGTTTGGATATGTTAACACGCAGAAACAAACTCGAAAAAGATACACGTGCAATGCAGGGGTGCGTATAATACAATACTGTATTAGATTAGTGGGTTTCTATATTCTATCCGAGGGAAAAATTCTGATTGGTTGATGCTTCTGAATGTCTAGAAAAATAAGTCAATGCTCATATCTGAACAAAGAATTCACACCAAATTCTAGTAATTTCTGTTCTACTAAACACATGTAGTCAATTCGTCTGGTAAAGTTTGTAAAAATCAACACTAAAATATTTGACTAGCGCAAAATTAACGCCAACACCGTAATATTTTCAACAGTGTACCTATTATAATTGTAAATGACTTGTAAATTTATATTGAAATTTTAATAATTCATAAGTTGCTAGGTACCGATTGAGATCAAAATTTACTATATGCGATATAGGAAGATTTTAATATTGCTTTTATTTAAAATTGGAATTTAACGAACCAAAATATATTGGATAGTATTTGATTATTCATTTAAGTGTTGCAAATAAGTGTATTCACACTGAGTAAGAGACCATATGCTCTTCAATGTTGTGATCTGTTGCTAAACAATAAATTATGCATGATGTATGCATATCTATATTTACATTGTCTTTATTAATATAAAAGCAGGCAATACATTAAAAAATTAAAATTAAACTATAAAATCAATATTTAACGAAATGGAAGTCTTATACAAATTATTAATTTAGTGGAAACATCACGTGCAGCCTCCACGGCAACTTGGTTGTTACTGGTAGAAAAATAAAATACAACTTCTCATTGGTTTCTAAGAGAGGAGATTATTAATGTGCATTAATAAATCCGAGGCTTGTGTATAAGCCATCTAGCAAAGGATGACTGTATTTTCACTGTCAAAAATAGAGGGATAGGTATCTGTAAATAAATATTAAGGAATAAAAGTTTATTTTTATTATACATAAAAAAAAAGATGGCAATAATATGTATACATAACTATAAAAACCGAGTTGCTAAAAGTACACCCTATAATCGAAGCGTACTGGACAATATTAATTGCTAGGCGGACTGAAAACCCACTGAAAATAGTGTTATGTGCCATCCATAGATGCAGAATGTGTAATATAACACTTCCATCGAACCGCCGATTAGGGAAATATGGAACTAGGAAGCACAAGTGCTTTAAGAAATTTACTATACCATGGGCAAATGCATGACGGAAGAGTAATGGATGCTCACGCACCAGTAAAACTAATTTAATTGCGTAACGTGTAGGATTAATACCCAAAGATGATCAAAGCATCATTTTGTTTTGTTTATTGTTTCCTTAATAACTTCAAATGCATTAATTAAAGCTTGTTACATGCATTATTTTAGTAGAAAAGATAGAATAGTTCTGGCACAAACTTCAGTAGGGGTTTCAAATATTACATTTCGTCCAGTCCACTTCTATCTTTTGTGTTAACCAACGCTTATTTGACGTCTTCTGATAGGTCGGAAAGAATGCCGGCTTCAAAGCGCGCGGAATTTTAATACCCTCGGCCCTCAGAAGAACAGCTGTTCCTAGAACACCTTAAACAACTCTTGGAATTGTGTTGGAATTCTATAGTATAACAAATAAGTAACGCAAAATACATGCTTAGAACAATGAAAGTTTAGTACTTAATTCAAAATTTGTTACAACACCTAAAAAATAAAACTTAAGTTTACTTAATTAAATTACTTAATTCTATGTACATCTAACTGGTTTATCAAATTTTACACGCTTAGTCAAAATATTAAAAAGAAATACTACAAATAACTGCTAAGTTATTTCCTAAACAGGAATAAACTCCTTACATTTTATTTTACGAATTTATACTGAAAGTTCTCTTATGAATCGATCTTTACTACCTGATAAATAAATTATAGCTTTTATACCAGTAAATTAATGTCAAAAATAAGATTATAACGTTACTTATCCTAATTATATCAAAAACGCCATTTAAAGTGATCACAATTTATCAGCATTTACTAACAACGAATTCTTCCACACCTATAAATACCTATCATCAAGCGATATTACTGTATGCATTTATAGTAGTAACTGCATGTGGCATTATTAGTCATTTGGCGCTCTAAAAATACTTCAGCACCGTATTTTACCGCAGGCAGTTGTAATTTAAACCGCTCTCGTTCGCGTAATTTCTGCATAAATGTGAACTGGAACGTTAATTGCCGTAAATCACGAATTAGTCAGGGTGCGGTGGTGTTTGTCTAATACTAACCCTGATATTAATATATCTTCTGATCGATTATGGGTTCCTGCAAGTTCTACACTGATAAAATGTATGGAGAATTAAGTTGAGAACTTTGCATTGATTTATAACTGACACGTAATATACACTGATCAAGAAGGCTTGAAAATTCATTGGGGATATTGCATTGTTTTATATCTGAGAAAACCATATTCTGAGGTAATATTACAGCGATAGATAGTATATTATTATACGACATAAAAGTTCGTAATTCGTTTTAAAAATATTGACGTATGGATCAATGGTAAATAAATTGCCATTGATCCGAAACATGGTTTTTTCTTTCATGTCCTTTTAGTAGAATATTACACGAGTAGTGTGAACATTCGTAGCAACAATAGTAATTTCATATTAGATGACATAAAAAATTAATGCAAAATATTGCAAGTTTTTTTTACAGTATTTGCCGTCCTGCCGGCCTTTCAAGATCTAATATCGACGCATGTTCGGTTAAACGCTCGAATCATCATCTCCTATTAGCTTAATTGGTAAAGCGCTCGTCCGGCAAACGAGGGGATGTAGGTTCGAATCATGCTTGAGGAGAAAAATTTCTCTTGGAAAAAAATTATCCTAACTATTACAGTTAAAAGCAGAAATACATTAATAAGAATTAATAATTCGCCTAAAAAGTCAGGTATGGATCAATGGTAAAGAATTTGTCAGTGATCCGGGCATAAATTTTTCTTTTAGTGTAGGCTTTAAAGCTTTGGCGTTTCGACTCTATAATATCTTTTGTGACTTTGACTATGATATTGAGTGAATTTGAGAGACATATTGATAACTAAAGTCATAAAAAATGCGCGGAAGCCCCAACAGCTGTTAATAAATTAATCTAGTAAACACAACAAATAAAAAAGTAGAGATGGTTTGCTTGCCCAACAGCAGCGTAGATTTCCTATCATAGAAACCACTGAACTTATTTCCTTTTAAAATCAGTGCTTCTAAAATTAAGTTCATTGAAATATTTTAAAGCATTTTTTTTTCAGCAATTAATGAAGGGTAGTGTTGAAACAACTACATAAAAATAATAACTTGTATGATAGATAAGAAATGCTAGTTCCTAGCATTTTATATATCACTATTCCATAAATTATCATTCTTATCATGATCATTACTACTAGTTAAACCGTCGCAATACAAATTGTAGCCCCTAAGACGCCTTGAACCATAGCTCCCATATTGTACAAAATATTGTCATGTATCATCCTTCGCCTTTGGAATTGGGAGTTACTATCAGCGATTCGCTTTTTATACTTCAATATATAGGTATATAAAGGAATGCCAAAAGGTTACTTAACGTTTTCTGGAGTTTTCTGGACATTGGGTGGTTGTTCGATTATAAAACAACACTCTATTTTTATACTACACTAACCTTTATTAACAACTTCACTCTCTTCAGGAATCACTGCCTAGATCCAATACCTCGTGTTCAATCCCCTCGCGAGTGCGACATCTCGCAATACGCTGACGAGGTTCCGGCATACCAACCTTGATCTCTGAACAAATCTTTAATTTTTTCTTAAACTTAACTAAGTTCTATGTAGTGGAACTTTCGGCGGCCATATCGAAATTGTTTTTTAAGAAGGGATGCCATTTGATTTGCTTTTTAATGGAACTTGTGAATACCAATCACAAAATAACTTATTTCCATAAATCGCTTTAAAAAAAATAGGTGAAGATACTAGAGTACTAATCTATTTCCTAATTGGAAATTTAAGCGCCGGCGCAATTCAGTTTCTGCAAAAAAAATTCAAACTATGGTTTTAGGGTGAGAAAAAAATGTATTGACAACAAAACCGATAAAGTTAGGGGTGTGCCACGTTACTTGAAGAAAATAAGTAACCGTCGAAAATTTTCCAAAAGCGCATGAAAATATAAGGTGTCCCATTAAAAAAAAACATAAGTTTGATACGCTACTGGAATACGGCTTGCCACTGAAGTCTTTTATTTTATTTTAGGGAGGTGGCGATGTTAATTATATGCAATTTTGCTGTTAGACTTTTCTCAATATTTTTCTCGTGCTATACTCTGCATCTCACTAACAGAATTACGCCTTGTAGCCGACACTAACATATGCTTGTAATCCACGAACAATGACACATGGAAAAAAGGACAACACAAGTGTTTGGACGAGATTCCTGTTAAATATAGAAATGTATACAACAAAGTCTAACAAAAAATCAAATATCCCAGGACAATTTAGGTGTAGTTGCTTAGATGACTGGAACACGTAATGAAAAAGATGATGGCAGATCAAATAAGAGGACATCCAGGATTATGTAAGTAAGTAGAGTAGCAAATAGATTATGGTTGATTGAAAAAAGCATTTCTAAAAATTGATTAATACAGAAGTTAAAGTTAACTTAAAACAGGAACTTCGGGCACGAAATATTTACCAGGAATGTAGGTATATGACGAGAACAATACTAGCCAAAAACACGATGTAATACCAGTGATAGAAAGAGAGGAAAGTAAAAGCAGTAGAACAAATAACTCCGAAAATAATAATAAACCTAAACACAAAATGTTCAGTAAACTATTGAACAATGCTGAAATATCCAATGGTTGAAAATATTATAAAAAAAGAACATTAATAGAAAAGTAACTAGAAGGAGTTTAGGTCAAGTTAAAGTAAACAGGATCGTGTATTTATATTAAAGCAGATGACAGAGAAAATAACGAACGCAAGAATCTACATTGCATTTTTGGATTTGGATAAAAAAGTACAGAATGCCAAGCAAGATAATATAGGAGAATCACAAGTGAAAAGGTGTTGGTGGTACATCGCCGTGACGAATTCAAAGTATGTGTCAAAACATCACAAATTACTTGAGAACGAGTGAGCTTCAGTCAGATTATTTTACAGTAAATGAAGGATTAAAGCAAGGAGGCGTATTATACCTATTACTGTTTATGACAATAATAAACAATATCTTAACAGATCAAAAAACAGTTCATAGAAACAATATAGATTATAGAAAGCCAACATCATCAGTGAAACTAGCGGAGTGAACATTTAGGATCTGGTAATAAATGCTAAATGTAGCAGAAAAATTGAGTATAAGAAATATGAATATGTATGCAAGGAAAACAATAACTGTCTTTGCAGAAGAAGAGGAAAGGTATTGATCCAAAATTAGTGAATATATTTCAAAGGCTTTTTTATGTATGCGCATTTTTTTTAAAGTTGTGACTTGATTTTTGACGAATGATGAATGCTAATCCGATTGTCAATACCTTTGTTTGGTTTGTGCTGATAGTCTTATTGATACAAATTTATAATGACTTGGATTTAAAATATGTATTTTAGATTCAATTTATTTTCCTTTCTACTTCTGAATTACGCACTTTTCAATTCTTGGCCGCCCTGTATTTTGCATGTTGACTTAATTCTTAACTCATAGAGACTTTTTTACAGTGCCTTATTTTCAAAGTAGAAACAAACGTAATGTAATTGTCTTCTTAATTTGTATCTTCAATTAAATTTATGTTGATCGCTTTTTCGTAGCATTTCCTGAAGGAATTATTAGATATAATTGTACCTATATTTAAAATGAATAAAAGAAAGTAAGTTTCGTAGTATCGAAACTCTTCTCCCCACTATAGTTAAATTATTTTTAATTTAAATTTTCATCGAAAATTTTATAGAAAGTCGGTAAAAAAATCACCTAAACTTTGAGATAACCCCAACATGTTATACATCAAAATAAGCGCTTTTTTGAGAGGAATCGAATGATGCTGCGCCCGTCCTCCTAGCTCTTACCGCTCTGGAGATATGGGGGTTAAAATGTATGTATCACCTTTAACAAATTAAATGCGAATTGGAGCTCCACAAATCTTCGATTATTTATGCAACCTAAACTACAAGTACTGCATACCGAGCTGAATTATGCAATGCATAATTCAGAATTGTTTGCAAATAATTTTTAATTACTATTTCAGTGCGCTATAGCCTCTATTGCATTAATAATCGAAGGTTTGTGGAGCATTTAATTTGCTAAAGATGGTACCTAAGTGTAAGTACAGAACAATTTTTCGTTACTGCCGTCCTAAATCTCATTTATGGATATTTTTTATATGCTAATTATACCCTGAGTTGAAAGTCGATTTTCCAAAAACAAATTTACCCATCCTGCAGAACTTTGTGTATATATCCGAAATACATTGATTTGAAAAATGTCTGGATATTTGGATATAACAAACGAGCAATTTCCATAGATGGCACGCATAATTTTTAGCTAGATAGGCGTTTTCATATATTTGGTTGCCTCACCACAGCACATTGCGTTGTATCAGCACGAAACAATTTATGCACTGAACAATGGAATGTAAATATTTTACAAGCACCGAACAATTCCCCAATATGCATGAATTAATTACTACAACAATTAAAACATAATCGGAGCGTACGAATTAGTTTGAAAAAAATCGTAACGACTGGATCGAAACAAGGTAATTTATTATTTGTTTTAGTCGCCCGTGTATTCGTTTATATGCGCATGCGAATATTACAGACAGCGAATCCAATTTGCGAACCACCATTTCATTAATTTCACGTAGAATTAATTAATATTAACAAGGTTTAAACTAATTTGATCATTTTTGTTGCGTATTTTGCATTGTAAGCTCCGACAACTGACGATTTAATAGCGTTTAATTTCAAATTTAGAATCTGAATTTCCACTAAACATTTTAATTTTCCACATGATGATGACATTGTAGCAATTGTGATTTATAACAGACGATACTTTTTTTACGTGTCAAGCTATAATAAATTTGTCACATACCTTCATGAACTTAGTTTAACAAAATCGTTTGGCGGAATAAGCTAATTAACTACTGAAAATACGTAATAGATGAGCGTATTTTGTTGTATGATATCAAAAGTTACTAAAGCAGATGTTCGAATTGAATCACTTGAATTACAATTGGACAAGTTTTTAAGTTTAATTGTAAGTATTACATTATCTACAAAGAAATATTTCTTTCTAATAATTAATGTATATTGTCAATGGCTTCTTATAATCCAAGCCTGATACTACGGTTTAGCGTAAAACCGGGCGTCTAATATATTTTTTTGGTGTAATTTGTGAAAATAGACGATTTGTTTCAACCTCTTTCATTCACACGCATCCACACTGCGCCTCCACTGAAGTTATATGAAGTTATTTTCTACAGTTATTGCAATTACTACCTACAAATAAAATTGCCATATCAAGTGTTTTATTCTAAAAGATCGTATATTCCTTTCTTTGTTATAATTGAAAGATATGATGAGGAGCACTATGTAATTTTTAAGAAGTCTTAGCTGCCGATATCTGACATTCACAACTGACTTCAAACAATATGAAAATACGTACAATGGCTTTGTACAAGGAAAACATTTGCGAAAGAATGAAATATTTGTGAAATATTAACCCAATAAATTTAAAACGATACGGTCAACAACAAAAGGGAACACTAATACCAATAATAATGTTTCAACTACCTTACCTAATATATTTCTTAATGAAGCCGAACTTCAAACAAATTCAAGAATCACTTTATTTCTTTGCTCTCTTTCATGTTAAGTATCTTACAATAAGTCTTTTGAAGAAAATAAAACTGATTGGGATACAAATTATAAGTATTTAAGATTGTCAACTACTATTAACTATTCACTTTTCATCACACCTGTGATTGAAGAAGACTGCAGGTGCGTTATTAGAAAGATTGAACACTTCATATTATACGAGCCATGATCATATACCTTCAATTGTTGTTAAATAGTCTTCATCATTTATACAGCAAAAATTTTGATGAACTTTGAAAATTTTCTTTTGAAAATGGTGTTTTTCTTTTTAGACTCAAAATAGCTTTAACGAAGTCTATATTCGAGAATGGGGACCAAAATTATTTAAAAAATTACCAGCTGATCAGTTTAGTGTGTGTATTTGCAAAAAAATATGAATTTCTTATTAAATAATAAGCTAATTAATATTTGAAACTTTAATTACCTGTCAGTAATCAGGGAATGATTTTGCCCAATAAATCTACGACACTCTATTTTTAATGCCTGAATACTATATTATAGTCATTTAGATACTAATTATAGTCTTTGGAAATGTTCATTATTATCGAAAGCCTTTGGTCTTGTTATCATGAAATACTTTCTGCACAAACTTAGGCATTTTGGAATTAAAATGGTACTGATTTTATTTTTATTTAGGTCTTATTTAACTAATAGAAAACAAGGTGTTTCTGTTAACAACAGTCAGTCTTCTTTTAAAACTCCTAACATTGTAGTGTCCCAAGGCACAGTCCTCGGGCCAAGTTTGTTTCTAATATATATTAATGATTTATCTCCTAATTTAACCTTAGCGCAGCAAATTCTTTTGTATGTTGATGATATTAGTATAATTGCAAGCTCTAACAGTGTGTCGCATTTACTTATGAAAACGGAAATATTTTATGATGAAGTCTATAAATGGATTTCACACAATCACAATTATTAATCAAAAAAATTTCATCAACTAAAACTTTGGGTTTGACCTTACATAACTTTCTAAAACTTGTTATGCGTTGAAACAATTAAAAAAGCATGCAATACTGAAACTGCAAAAATATTTTATCAGTCTAACTTTGTTGCACAACTATGAGAACTATTACAAAGTGCATTGCATTTATTCCTGTAGGAATGTTTTTGAAAAGTAAGTTTTATTTACCTTTTATGATTTGTACGTATTTGAACCACTTGTTCTCTTTGGGCCATATGTTCTAAAGTTTTGTACTTTTATTAACTAGCGAAGGGAACTAAAGGGTAATCCCGCACTTCCATTTTTAATGACCGTTCTACTAGATACTACACTATGCTAAGAAAACATCTACCAGACTGGTTGAATCCAGCGGCAGAACACACGTTAAGCCCATTATTCTTCATTTTAAACCGGTTACCTCTCACCATGGGTATGAAAACGTAATACGTGATATTGAAAACAAACAACAAGGCATGAGACGGTGGTTTGATAGCGAAAAAAAATCAACTTCAGTTCGTTGAATGAATTTGGTAATTATTTTTTTCATCGCATTGTGCCTAACCTCTAACCTTCAACCCTTGTAATTCTAAATATGATGTGGATATAGGATTTTATGAATATTTCCGCATGTTTTCGAAGGTTCTTATAATTTCCATGTTGATTTTTGCCACTTTTCCCCTAATATTCCGCAGTTGCAGTTATCCGCAATAATGTCAAAAGTGCTCTTCAAAACGTAAGTAATAAATTTATTTTAAATTAATTTACTAGATTAACGCAAAATTTTCGTTGTGTAATTGGCAGATTATAGCTAAGAGATTCACATGAAATTGTAAATTCCTGGGATCAAAGTATTGATAGAGTTAAAGAACGAATTCGTTGTCGTAGGTTCCTAATATATAAACCAACGCTAAAACTTGGAGGATTTATATGATACCGCAGAGGTAGAAAACTTTCGAATATGCTCAAGGCATTTTTGATAGTTCAGGTTACAAGATCAGATACTTAGAATGTTTTAAGTAGGTGCTATACTCGTACAAACCTCTTTATAATGTAATCCTGAATTATCTCATTATACTTATACTGTGGGAACTCATGGTATTTTGCTTCTTTAAACAAATATTTCATTTGAAATTCGTGTCACTTTACCAATTTAATCGTGATTATCGCGTACAAATTTCATCTACAAACAAATAACTTCTTCACCCATTTCCTGTCATTTCACCACCAAAATAAAAGCTGTTCGTTAATCTGTTCCAAGTTTGCTCAAACATTCTGCTCAGGTCACTTTCATTAAGAAATGTTTTCAGCTGTACAGTAAAAGGGACTTTGCTTATACAAATCTCCATATCCAAGGGTTATTTCAACAAAATTTCTTTCTTGCTACATGCCTTAATTAAAAATTCTTGCTTATATAAATAGTATTTAAAAATTGAGTAAACCAAATTTAATAATGGGCGCAAGATAACATTCTTTGAGACTTTTTTGATTCGTGTTGGTCATTAGAGTTTATTTTCGGTTTTAGAAATGTTCAGAAAGATCTTCATTTGCTAATGATAATTTTCATATATGTTTTATAAAGCAAGCAACATGTGTTATTCTCTGTTAAATGTTTGTTAGTCATTTTGGTTCTAATCTAACTTCTAGTCAACGAAGTCAATTTTGTTTAAATTCGATATGTCTGTGATTTCCTGCAAGCAATATTGGTCAAATATCACACCTAATATTAATTTTTATCAATGAACTAAGTTCTTAAGTTCTAAAAGTCTTAAAATGTGATTATTCATAACAGATAAGAAATAAATACGTTACGATTATTAGCGAAAAAAAATTACAATCTCAAAAATTATTAAGAAATGAATTAAAACTATAATCACGACATTGTTAAATTAAATGTAAGCTGTAAATACGACCTCTTATTAGCAGACGTATCACATTGATGAGATACTAATATTTAAAATTTGGCGCCATATTTCGCAAGCACGGCTCAGCTGCTCACGTGCTTCCAACGAAATGTAGGTACAGGACTTTCGTTTCTCTTTAGTGCTGTGCTGTACCTTTTCATCAGCATTTAAAAATACGAGAATAGAGAAAAGGAGTCGTAAAGTAATAGCCATCTTTTCTACAGTAACGATACAAAACACGAAGGATGCAAAGATGCTGTGATTTTTTTACTATGAAACTGGTTTAGGTATAGCAATAAATTTTAATTCTAATTTTTAGATATAAAGATTTTTTTTTCAAAAAGCAATAATTTATGACATACGCACTTAAAAGATTCACCACTTCTGAGTCCAATTCATGAGCGATACAAGGAATTTCTTTTCAGAATTAATTTATTGGTTTATACCCTAAATAAAATCCAAGTATCCTTTCAAAATGATACATCTCCGCGATTATATATCACTTTAAGATCCAAACGGCAACCATAAAACATTTCCATTGTTAAGTGGTTTACGATTAATGCCAGCTTCCGTTTAGAGAAATTATATCTTCAAAAGAGAATGAGTAGAATTAAGATCGCAAAATACGAGCGGAGCAATTTGGGTGCGGGTACAGCGTTAGTCGTTTAAGTTTACCTTATATTAATTTTTCTGTTCATAGCTGCGAAAATGAACCCCACTACGAAGGACGCGAGGAGTATTCAGTTAATCTTTCACGGTAAGTGAGTTCAGCGCAATTTAAACCCAATCGATTTCCTATCGCTGCAAATGGCAGATTCGGTTTATACTCGGAGAGTGGAGTTCGAGATTACCGAACTGTTGTATACCATAACTTGAAATTGCCAAAACTAACACAAATAAACTCCGTATAAAACAAGGTGAAACAAATATGAGCAAATAAACACACAACCTCAAGGTTATCCCGACCGTAAACTATGTGGATACGTGTTTCGAGTATATACAGGAGAGAATTTATTTTTCATTAAGTAGCTTAACATTTTTCTCAAGAGATTTATAGTCACCGAATATAAACAACCGTGAAAGTAGCTGTTTTTGATCTTTGATCTAGTTAATATTAATTTATTTTTTAAATGAATAAATTTATATATTCGCATTATAAAACATAAAATAACTTTTAATATGTACTCAAATCCAGTTAAGATGAATAGTATGTATGTTGTTAATCATTTTGCAAACGATCGAACAATATTGAATTTAATCTAAATAAATAAGTAAAGCTGTAATTATAGGAAATCGAACAACTTAAAGGTTGACAGGATATACGGAATACTTATTTAGTTACAAATAGCAATAAAGAGGACAAAGAAATAGAAAAACAATAAACAAAGTAGGCAATGCAATGAAGTCAATGAAGAAAACGTAAAATAATAGAGAAACTTAGATATATAGAAACAGTTAATAAGGCTGACGCAATGTAGGCCAAAATTGCCAAGAAAACTAAACAGTGTGTCATTTTCTATTAGTCAAACAATGACTGTTATCTAATTCTTTTTTTGGGAGCCCGATAGTTAAACAGTTATAGCACAATTTTTTTGGGAATATTTATAAATCTGGCAATAAAATATTTTTGTATCATAAAACAAGTTCTTAGAAAGTTATGATGCTTGGAAGTTTTTTATATTGGTAAAAATAGTGAAAATAAATTATAGCTCAAAAACCTCTCGAAAAGTTGTCAAACAAACAATTGAGTTTTATTTTCTTCTAGTAAAATTTGGTCTATTTTGTTCCACAGGGAAGTTAAAATTTGGATTATTAAAGGAAAACACAAAAAAGTGAAGACAAGAAGAACTGCTAAATAATAGGCTTTTAAAAGTTAATGCCAGCTTTTAGTAGATATTGTAAAGCAGGGTCATGGTACATCAAGAGAAAAAGTATCCGTGGAGCTTGGTAGTAAAGAAAAAATCAAATGAAAATCTCTTTTTAAATTAACAAACCTTAAACCCGGGTAAGTTTACTGTTCTTTTTTACGGATATTTTCTTAGCACTTTAATCGAAGCTTTAATTTTGCGGACAAATAAACAACCCTTACATAATTTACAATATTAAACTTTCAGATATCTGTAACGAGATGTGAAAGTGAGCTTTTGTTTATTTTGAGGTTTGGCTCACTGTCGAGAGCACTTACTGGCACGCCGTTATCGTCTATAGAGTTGCTCATTTGTACACGTATCTAATATGAGCATATTAAATTAATACCTCTTTTGTTTACAGTAGTAATATTGAAGAACAACATTTATTATTTATTCCTTCACGTGTTTGTGTCATTTCATTACTTGATTATCTGTTTTATTCGGTGTATTGTTTATAAATAAATGGTTTATATCTATTTATGCAGAATGTTTTGTTTTTTATTCAATTAAAATTATTGACTTATTAAATTCGCTATTTGTTCGTTGGAAACCTTAAATATAAATGTAATCGTTACTTGTGCCCGGTTTTGCTTGTTTTAATTACAATCTTAGTTGCAAATACTGCAAGATATTCACTAGATATATAAAAATTGTATCATTCTATTCTATTATAAATAAGAAAGCTGATTTATCGAAAATACTGGGGCTCGCAGTAGGCTATATGTTCACCATGTTTCTTCTTACATTTAAGAGACGTTGTTAAAATTTTGCTAAAACGAGAGCGCGTGTTTTTGACCAAAAAAAGGTATTCACACCCAATAGCTTTAACATTTTACAAAAAATTGTAGGCATTGAACAATTAATATTAGATGCATTAATAAATTAAACAAATATAATAGATACTAAAATCCTTATAATCGATTACTCGTATTGGAATCAGATCATCTGTGATTTAAAATAAAACAGAAAAAAAATGGTTCTTCTGTTTGAGGTAAATTAGTAAAACAAGAACAATATATGTAATAAATGAGTAAATGAACCATTTCTAACTACAACATTGTTAACACCGGCAGTAATTGTAAATATAGAAACAATTTACAAAAAATAAATATAATCAAGCAATTGTTATCGTCGACATCATCATTGAGCTAGCAGCGATCATAACCACACTTGAAAATATGACGTTGTTTTAGGATAAAGTTAAAGTTTTTTAGTTTAAAATGCGTTTATATATAACATACTTTCAGAAATATACGTAGGCATGTAAGTAAAAAGGTCTATCGGCAGTGATTAAGAACGCTTGGGAATAGACCACTCCCATAAGGAAGAAAATTTAATTATCGCCTTCCTGGGTTACGACATACATTTTGATACTGACTGTACATAAAGATGTCAACGCGATAAAAATGGGTTAATACACTAGAAGGAACGCTGATGATACCTAGTAGGCAGCAACTCTTGTCCGTTTCTGGTGTTATTCCCCTTTTATTGCTCTTCGTATTATGATAATTCCTACAGTAGACTATTTGATTTGCTGACATCTTATCTGTAAACTGTGTTTAGGCATTTTTCATGTCAAACTTTTAAGTAGGTATGCCACTAATTTTAATTTTGTTTATATTTTTTTCTTTGTTAGAACGTATACACTTTAACAAAATGTAATGGTACTATATCGTAGCACCTGAATAAAATAAACGAATACTATAAATTCCCAAGAGATTAAGCTAAAAGACTTCCGTATTAAACATTACATGCTTACTTCAGGGCTCTATACTGGAACCATTCCTTTTCCTGCTATATGTGGATGGGCTCTCTGAAATATTCAGAATACCAAGCAACACTTTTTATGCAGATGATACATCTATTGTGGTCAGGGCAAAGACTGATTTGAACACTCAAGTTATTTCTGTGCTTGAGACTTTTGAGACCTGGTTCAATGCTCATGATATGGCGTTGAACATTAGTAAAAGCAAACTAGTAAATTTCAGTTATTTCAAAAGCGATCCATACAATATCATATATAATAATGCAATACTTACCACATCTGAAAATACAAGATTTCTGGGCATTGCTGTGGATTGCCAGTTGACTGGAGAGTGCACATAGGGTCGCTGGCTTTAGATCTGGTTCGTCTCTCAGTTATGACTGCCCTACGAGTGATTGCGCGTGCTACAAATATTCAAGCTGACCTCACTACTTACCATGTCTACATATATAGCAAAATTAAACACGGCATTATATTTTGGGGAGAATCTGTGGATTCGGAGAGAGTTTGTGTAAGGCAGAAGTCATGTCTGAGAAGTATGTTTGGCCTTCATCCGAGAGCATCCATTGCAATAAATACTACTTAATTGATTTGCATCAGTTTTAAAATTAATAACATTATTACAATTTTTTATATTTACTATTTCCAAAAATAATCGTTTTTTTTTGTAGTCTGGTTCTAATTGAAGGATGTATTCATTGCAATATTTTACATCAATATTTTTTTTTACTTTTTTTCTATTTATTTTATATGTATAACTGTAAAAAATGTTTTTTTGTTAATACGTCTGGCTCTGCCTTGCATTTGAATATTTTAAGTGTTTATTATTTTTTTCCTCTTTTGACATTTGTCATATGTCATTGAACCCTACAATTTTGTAAGTAATTACTTATTGTAATTTTATATTTTGTTTCATTTTACCTAAGTATAATTGTAGATTTTCCTGAAGATCTTATAAAAAATATAACGAAATGTCGAGGTATTTATTTAGTTTAATTGACAGACCAAATACCCGAATATCACTCTAATTTCTTATTTATATATATTTGTACATTTATAGATGTATACATCCAAAAACTTGTTCAACGCTTATTTGGCATTACTCAATAAACTCTATTATTATTATTATATTATTATTATTATTATAAATATACACGACTGTCAAATTTCTGGAAAATAAACTAGGTAAAAATAAAAGCTAAAAAACAAAAATACAACTGTAAACAATACGAACACGATTACATATTCATAATCGATAACGCGTCGATGAATAAAGAGCGAAATGGACGGTACATTCAAGCGAACCTGCTGGCTATTTAAAAAAAAAAAGAACAAAAAATGGACGCGCTTAACGGTCCTAACGAGTCAATCCAGTTGTAAATCGCGGCGCATTTGAACGTTGTATTAACCGAGTAATCTAACGTTATCCAGGGCAACGTGTAAAACGAATGAGGGTAGACGAAAAAAATGTGCAAAACGGCTACGCGGGGCACGAAGAAATATTGGGGTGTGGTGATTTCACATTCGACACGGAAGAGGGCGTGCAGTAGGTATCGGCAGTCACGCATCACGGCAGAGACCGTGAAAAGAAGCCGTAAAAGCTAAGGGATCGCCCAATTGTTGCGACTACTGTTATTAGATCGATCTTCATTGTAAATTGATACGTTCTAGATAGATACCCAAACAAAAGAAACCCTATCAAAACAAAAACAAAGGATATACCGGGACAATTTATGGGCGATACAATTGCGACCTACAACGTCGGTTTCGTGGATTTGAATTTATTGATGGTAATCCCTTTTATTATTGCAGAGTGGCTTGAATAAGTTTATTTATAACAAATACGTTGTTTTTTACCTTAGATTATCCTATCTTGGAAAATGAAAAAATTGAAACGACTAAAATTACCTTTTTACCACAGCTCTTACATAAATATTAAATAAAATAATTAAACTAAAGTAAAAGTGCTGTTAGTACCATCCTACACTTTTTAAAAAAAATATATTGAACCAAAAAAATAGTCAAAAAAACAGAAATAAAACTACATAGGAAATCCATAAAATAAATTGCCAGAATTCTGAAATAACTAAGGGATAAAGAAAGACTGGTGTATTAATCAAATGTAATGATAAGTATCGGCCTATTAGTTTTCAATTAACAGCCATCTTCATAGTATAGCGTTTTTCCAAAGTAAGTGGTATTTTGAAATCATAATATTTTTATCAACCCCTGAATAATTTAAAACTTAAAAATACCTATTTGTATAAACAGAAATGGGATTTTTTAAAAATATTACATTTATTGCAAGTGTTGAATGTGACCGCCATTTTCTTCTTGAACAAGCAGCAACCTCTCTTCAATACTACAGGATATACCAAATAAAAAAGTAAATTTTGTTTGGGTGTTAACTACACGACATATAAAGCACAAACTCACCGAAACCGGATTTCATCATTAAAGATAATAAAAAAAAGAAAATTTAGAGCCAAAATTCTTTTAGTCCGGCCTCATGCAAGGAAACGTCATGTTAGCACCCGCTAAACGTGATATTATGTAAATACATTGCACTCATTTAGATTTATTCTTAATGGTATGCGTAAGTTCACTTAACGTCATTCTGATAAATAAACGGCCCAATCGGGGCGCCCAGTGTGCTCTTTGTAAAAATAGCAAAACTGAGCATTTTAAATTTTCTTCTTTTTTATAAAATAAACATTTCTTTTTGTTTAAGAGCATTCTACGTAAGTCCACAAAGTTTTATTTTTAATTATCCTGATAAGACATTCGAGTTTCAACCGGATATGGACTTCAGTAGTTACAAAAAAACGTAAATATTTTCTGTTGGCTTTGTCGACTCGAGAAGTTAGTTGTTAATAAACGGTACCATATGAATCGTGTGTTATTTCTTTTTGGATTTATTTAATCGTATAAACGCAAAATGAATTGAATCAAATACACAGAAATAAATGTAGATACAGAAAATTTGCAAAACACGCCTGTTTACTATAACTAACGCTTCTTGCGGGTTTCGCCGTGTGTCAAAACTTTCGCTCAACGTTTCGCTGTCAGTATGAACAGGCCGTGAAAGCCTACGCAGTGTTACGCCTTTTACTATCTATCTATACATTCCCGCGCGTTTGCCGATGCATCAAAGCTTCCGATTTTCTTTATATGGAAATATGATGGTCCTGAAAAGGATCGTTTTTTTTTCGAGACGAGAAGATAATTAAATAAACGTTCGAAGTGCTTGCACTCCAAGCGGCGATCCACACAAAACGAACAGCAGTAATGGGTTGAATGATAGTGGTAATGTGGGGGTATACTCGGGACCCGGTTTAGGTACGACCAGGTGCGGCTCTAACTCACAGCATTTATAAAATATTTTTTTTCTCGTTAATGCTTACAGATAGACCTCCTGTGCATTAAGACTTTTTGATTGTATATGATTACAGCATGTAGCAGCTGTTATTATTATATTTACCTCTATATCTGATACACCCTCTATAAATCGAAGATCTGAGCATCTCTGCTGGTATACCTGCTATGTTTTGTGTGATGCACTCCGTTCAATTCATCGGAATTGCGTATTAGTTTTGTTAAAAACACTCTTTCTTTTATGTATCCTCAAAATCAAAAATCGGCTGGATTAATATCTGGTGATCTGGGGGACCAAGTTTTAGGAAATGGTCTGCTGATAACACGGTCGCCAAAGGGTTCTTTAAAAACTGTTTTACTGGATTGAAGATATGCGGAGGTGCACCATGCTGCATAAATATGATGCTTTCAATGTCGTGTTCTT
Organism: Protaetia brevitarsis; assembly: GCA_004143645.1. NCBI lineage: Eukaryota > Metazoa > Arthropoda > Insecta > Coleoptera > Scarabaeidae > Protaetia > Protaetia brevitarsis. The sequence continues at coordinate 17,707 of RXPK01002845.1, read as the reverse complement.
GCAACAACAACAACGGTATTGCATAATCACAAAGCATATTCAAATAACACTGGCAAGTTACCGTAACTGGACCTATTCTTCCATTCTCAATCTGTTCAAAAAAAAATACGGGCCTATGATAAAACGTGATGTAGAGCCACACCAGGCGGTCACTTCATCCGCGTAAATGTTTATACTCCCAGCCGTCGGGCACAGATACTGGGCTTTATAGAGAACACCAAGTGCTCGAGTGGAAGTAAGAGATTTAATAGGGACGGTACAATGAGTACCTAGCTCAAGTGCCTGGACTATGGATGCCTACCCTAACTTAGAGAAGAAGAAGAGGGTATCAAACGCAATAGTCCATTAATCACTCCAATTATGCTTTGATCTCTACCCTGACCGAATACACCAGTGATTTTTTGTGTTCCCATAAATAAAAATCCAAGGGAGTTAAATTAGCAGATTTTAATGGCCAAGCTCAAGATGCGTTGCGTCCAATCCACCTATCATTAAACATTCTACTTAGTAAACGATCTACCTTATAAGAAAAATGAGCTGGTACCATCCGGTTTTGTTATGCCACAAGCACATCCATCTGGCAACAGCAATATCAGCATCAAACAGAAACAACTCGTCAAGAATGTCTGCCAAACATTGTCGCAGAATTACGGTATAATGCTGCTTTAAGGCGGCGCCACTCACTTGAAAACGTATATCCTTCCATTCATTATTAAGCAAAATACTTTAAAACTGAATGTATTCTAAAAGTTAGCCTCACGAATGAAGCGAGGGTTTTGCGGTGCCCAGTAGTGCCAATTGCGTCTATTAGCAATACCCTATCTGGTAAACTAGAATACATCCGCCCAAATAATGTTTGTAAAAACTCTGAATCTTTCTGAAGCTATATTAATATTCGCTTGTAAAAAGCAAGACTGCGAATTTCATCACCAGGTTGAAACGCTTAAACGATATTAAAGCCGTATGCGTCCATTTTAGGTTTTGACAGAATGCGCTGTATAGATGAGCATGATAGGCCTATTTCCTCAGCAGTAGCACGCATGGAAATGTGAGGGTGGCTGCCAAAGTAAGCTAACACCTTCACCTCATAGTTCTCATCCTCTATTATAGATTTTGACGCAATTAATAGGCGCCTAGTGAAGATATGGCTCATTAAATACTCCACAAGTTCTGCTTATAATTTTGTTACATTCTGCTTGTATAAAAAAGATATTTAAGGTAATATATATTTAATTATCAAAATAGTCTTCCATTTTGTTAATGCAATAATAACAACACAGACCAAGATAAGTTGACAGATCAACTGATATTGGAAAATTGAATAAAAGCTCTGATCAGCTGTTCTAATCAATCATTTTTTTTATTATTTTTACGTCATGTTTCGGCCTAGACTATCATCAGGCGTAACTGTCAGGTTTGAATAAAACAAATAAACAAATTATTCAGACATGAGAGTTACGCCTGATGATGGATTCGGCCGAAACGTATCGTACATATAATAAAATGATTATTGAAACAGCTGATTAGAGCTTTTATTCAATTTTCGAATTAACAACACCATATATAGATTGATATAGTTTAGTAATGTTCCATAGAGCCCACACAAGCTACTACGTGCCAATTTTCCGCGAAAGTACTAATTCAAAACCACGACTTTCTGAAAATCAGTAATCCTAAAAGAAGCGATAGAGATAGATGTTAGAACACCAATAGCTTTTCGATAGAGAATTTAATTCTATATTACATGTTGAAGAAATACGTAGAGCGTTTCATCTGAAAAAAATATACTTTTTGTGCAAAGAAGTTACCTCAAATCAATCAGAGATTGTGGAATAGCCTATAGAATTGTGTTTATTTTTTATTCCTTGGTTAAATAGTACAGAGCCCACACCCTCCACTGTCAACATAAAAACTCTCTACGTGTTATAACGCATTTAATGCATCATATTTTCTTTGTGATTTTTTTTCACGAAAACCAAAATAATTCTGTAACGATAACCGATAAGGTAAGTAGATGTTTATAAAATTGGCTTTAAAATGAAGCCAAGTAGAACCTAAAAATGCTCTAAAAAGTATAGGTTTCTATTTATAATATCAAATTTGGCCAACTGCGACATATATGAAATTATGTTTTATACATGGATCATAGCTAAGTATGCTCAACTTTGAAGTTTCAAAATCAAGATATTGCAAATTTTAGAACCTGTAATGGTCGGGTTCAGTGAATCAGCCTGTATTTGTTGGGAATTAGTTAGGGTGACCAGTCTTAACGAAACTTATAATCAGCACCATAATTAACAAATTACAATTTACCCTATTTATATATCCAAGCTTATATCCTATCATAAAACTACATTTTCGCAAGCGTTGGAAATAGTTATTTGTATCACTAGGCCAGAAACTACAGTTTTGCGAGTATGAGTACGGTTTCGAACAAGTACGAATACTCGCAAAAGAGTTTCTGGCCGTGTGATACACAATGTTTTTTGGGCCGACAAATCTTTATTTTGATTTGAAAATAGAAAAGAAATTTTGACACTAGGGAGTTGACAGTACAAGTTGGCACACATGTTACATACCTTAGCATTTTGACGTTTTCGAGAATAAATCTTTTTCTGTAATTTTCTTTCTAGTTTAATATCTATTTATCAATAATAAGTGCAATGAAGATACCAGTTCATCTTAGCATAGTTAAACAGTAGCTTAATGACAATTTATTACACATCTGTTATGTGAATCTAGTGTGGCCAACCTTTAGTGACATTTTTGCCTGCTTTTAAGTACTGCAAAGTGAGTGTTTCTGGACGGAGCCGCAAAAATAATATTATTATTTGAATAAAAACCCTGGCATCTAAAGCAGAGTTGGAAATGTTTTAATCTGATGCGCCTTTTGCTGAGAAATCTCGTGTCAATAAGAAATTACAGGTGTCACGTTTTGAGTACGAATATATTGATAAATGCTATATAGACTGTGTATAACTCTGTGGTATAGATTTCCACTTGCGCCAGGCTTACATGCGCTCTGAAATACCAACGGTTGAATCAAATCCCGCATCAATTCTGATGAAAACAGCAAAAACCGCCTCTCAATAATTAACGGCAATTTTTCAGCGGCGCCTGCAATTTTCAGGAGCTCCATGCAAAATTCACGTGCAATTTCCTCTCGCTGTTTAACCTCCGCCCGACCGTTAAATACGAAGACGCCTCGAATTACCGACTCGTCGGAGATAAATACGGTCATCCATCGAACGCTACAGACTCACACGCGCTGCGCCACGTCTTCCGGTAAACAAACAGAACCGAAGTACAAACCGTTACGCGCCCTTAACGAGAGCAAATTAGGCTCGCACGCTTCTCCCAACACGGCACGATAGAAGTAGGATCTTTCCTGGCGCCACCATCTGTTAAACGCAAACAGTATTTCAATTAACTACAATTTAGTGCGGCGATGAAATGGTGCGTTGTGCAGTGTTATTTATATTCACGAACGAGGGGAACTTAGGATTGTTTAAATTCTGTAACGATATTTCTTGTGTTAAATATAGCAAAATCTCCATTAACAAAAATAATGTGGACGAAGCTGATTTTTGATAATCCAAATTGCGTTTAAGTAAATAAATATGCAAAAAACTCCAGCGTATACAGCATTATAACGACCAGATCATGTAGTAACCTTAGTATTCCAGTCCACAAAACTTCGCTGTTTAAATGTGATTCTAAGTATAGATCTATATGTTATTACAATAAATTACCAGAAGAAATTAAAATAGTATCAACGATGTATGGATTTAAGAGGTTCCCAAGTAGCACATTTAGTTGTGATTACCACTGCTATAAACACAACTACTTCACTATAGTCAATGTTACGTAATTTTTACTATAATTACCAACTTTGAGGGAATATCTATTTAGATGACATATCTGTAGTTGCAATTACATCGTGGCCACCAAATAACTTACTTTAAGATTTATTACTTTATGGTGCCAATAAAATAGTAATTGTTACGTCATTCTTACTTGTTGAGTCACTCTAAAGTTAATTCGTGCACATAGTTACAGACTAAAAGCCGGCGTTACTAAGGTATGCTACCAAAATCTGATCATACTGTAATCATGACCTGCTAGTAATATATTCGGTAGAATCGAGGTGAACAGCACGTAGATATTACCTACCAAAGTTATAGACATTTTTTGTGTTACAATTACGTAATCATTACTTCCTAAGGCGAGTATATGTACCTTTAACCAAAAAGTTACATTTGACTACCACCTTAAAGTAACCAGTCCAAATATATACAACTTTATAGGAAATTTAACTATAAAGTAGTAGAGTTTAGATGAGCAGTGGTTTTGCTAGGTGCAATATAAGCGTAGTGGGTACTAAGGTTTAATGCAAGCTAGCTTATTGAAGCTTCGATACACTTCGCAGACGTCATCGAGGGTCGTTGAGGTCTCGGTGACGTATAACAGGTACGATTTCCCGATATCTGTATTGAAACCTTGTCCACCGCGCTGAGCAGAACTATTAACCATTCTTTCCAATAATAAGATTAAAACATAATATGCCGGTTTTATCTTTTTGTTTTTATTATGCATGTATACTTTATCTCTGGGTTATCGTAAAATTATGACAAATATGAAACAACTATATAAAGAAAATTCTTCACTCACCTCTTTAAATTAAAAAAAAAAAACTACATTTTCCTATTGTTCCTTACAACGACGTGGCCTTATTTTCTATTACTGCATTTTATAAACGGAAGTAATAGGTCTCTATCTCGTCCGTTAAACTCTAAATATTTTTACATACTTTACCATAAACTTGGTCTCTATAAGATGAGTGCCGTCTCACAAAAGAAATTTGAATTGAATTTGAACATGTTGCACTAGTATTGTGCCGTCGCTATATAGGTCAATCACTAGTTAATGTAACTTGGAGGTTATAAAGAAGGTAAAAGTTACACAGGGAACCTGAAAGTAAATTCAGTTACCTTCAAGTTCTATTATATTACTCCAAAGTTAATTTAATTACGTTTTAGTAACATATACAACTTCAAAGTAGATTTAATAGGGGATGGTCACGTAATATTTACGACGACAGATAGTATTAACTGCTACCATCTAGTAAATATCACGTCAGAGTTATACACTTCTAGTATGTATTACTTTGAATACGAAAACGTAAATGCCAAGTGAAACGAAATGGATGCGCCATAACAAAACAATTGCCATGGGACAATATATAAAATAAACAAGATTCTAACCCAACACAGATCCAAATTTTCCATTTCACTATTCATATTTTTAGTTAATAAGAACAGAGTAATGTAAATTTTTTATTACGGAAGTAAATGGTAAATTAAATTTACAATAAAATGCATTCTAGGCCCCCATTTCTAGTCCCATTACAACTCATTAGTTATATTCCCTGACGGATGAAAGATAAACAAAGATGTAACTGTGCGTCCTACGTACTCAACAAGGGGCACAGAAGTCATTCAGTTTGGACTAGTGTGGAGAACGCAACCTTCACTATGATTCAAGGTAGTTTCCCTTCAAAATACGGCTTCAAGCAGCTTATTTCATTTATTGCGCGAATAAGACGCTTGTGCATGAAATAAATTTTTACATTGGCTTCACGAAAATAAACGGATAGGAACGTTATGTATGTGGCAATTTACTATTTAGTGAAAAGACAGATTACCAATAAGCTACTTGTTTAAAGAATTAGAATGTAACCTATTTTAAAAGCTATGCCGCACTGAGAAAAAAGCTTTTAATAATTTTTTCCAAGACAGAGTTCACAGTGATACGGCCGCAATACGACAAGCGACAAAACCAGCAACACGACACGTATCGTGGAAAAATTTAGGCAGAATGCGCACCGGAGGAATACGACACGCAATATAACAAGCAACACAACCGATAACACGTTATTTAAATTAAATTTACACGGCACGTGTTGGTGGTTGTGTCGCCTTGCTCGTAATTCTGTCCGTATCTTTTAAGTGTGCATTCTGCCTAAGTCTTCCAAGCTATTCTGTAAGTTCGAAGTTATTTCCGTTTTATTATCTACTGCCCTTTTCATTACTCAGCCTATTATGATGAGATCAATGAGAAATAGTGTGGGTGACATGGACTGACACTTAGTAATCACTATAAAATAGTTTAATCAAGCATATGATCTTTGCTGCTGTTGCAATCTTAATATTTTCCACATATTGTTTCCCCTTTGCAGTGTTCTTTGAAAGTCAATGAACTCAAGATTTAGGTTGTTTTGTTGACTTGATCTAGAATTATTCTCAGAGCGCATATACATATGTGATTTATCGCAGAGCTTTTTGTCTGAGATCCCGCCTGATTTTTCTTGTTTTTGGTTTCATTCCTTCTATAAACTAACATTCTTTTTTATTAACTTTGGTACTGTAGGTTGTAATGTGACAGCTCTCTAATTCTCGCAGTTGATATGGATTGTATTTTTGTAGTTACCCATTCGTTCCACTCCTTTAGTATTTTCTTCCTTTAACCCTATATCATGTAAACTTTGTAAAATTTCTGTCGTCTGTTCAGCCTCAGCTTTTAGCAGTTCTATTTGTATATTGTTTATCCTTGCTGCTTTTCCATTTTTCATTTGCTTTGATGAAATCCTAATTTCATGTTTGTTAATTTCTCCTGTACTTATATTAAGTTCTTCTTCTGCTCACCTTCACCTTCGACCCCCTGCGTTCCTCTACCTCTTTTGTGAGTGAATTTGTTCATTTGTTTGAAAATATTTCCTTCTGTTCAGTATTTCTTTGTCTGGTTTTAAGTTTATTCCCTTGCTTGTCTTCGACTTGCTTTTTTCATATGACATTATGTCAAATATATGCCAGTCAAGTTGCATATTATGTTGCATATTGGTTCTTGTTTATGAAGTTCATTTTGTCTCTTCTCAGCTCGCTGATTTATTTTTGTGAATTTTTCTTTATATTTTTTCCGTGGATTTTTGCTTCCTCAAATTCCTCTTTTTGTAACATTTTCGTTGGTTGTTTGCTTGCCAATGTCTAGTACTTCCAGAATTCTGCAGAGGATTCTTTCCTAGTATTTTTTTGTTTTAACTCTTACACGTTATTTTTTCTTTTTTCTTCTGTAAGTTATTATTGTAAGCTATGTAATGTGCCATGTAATGTAAGGTATCTGCTCCTTCATAGCATTTGAGCATCTTACAATAGGTTTTTCCATTTACCTTGAATCAATATGTGATATATTTGATCTTTAAATTTTGTTACTGGGGGCAACCATGATTCTTTATAGGTTATTTTGTGTTTAAAGATGCTTCCGCCTAAGTTCGTTCCTTTCTATCAAACTTTCACCATTGTCATTCTTTCTCTTCATCGCTCTTTTTCTTTCCTATTACTACCTATGCCCAATCTTAATCTTTGAGTTAAGATCTCCTTATTGGTAGTCTTATAAATCCTTTTAAATCATCAGTGTTCCCTTAGGAACGCGAAAAACGCGTAATTTTCAAAGGTTCGAGAATTTCTATGACACAGCGAAATAAAAATTGAAATTATCCCAACTCTAACATTACTTCAAAAAAAATTTAATAATCAAATCAAAAGTCTATTTTAGATTAAAAATAAAAAAATTGTACACTATTCTTTCTATTTTCCGAAATACCCATTCAATATTATCCAACGAAACGTTACAAGCTCGTACTTACGTATTCCAACTTCTCCACTCCATATTTCGCCTTACTAGATTGGCAACTCGGTTTGCCCATTCAATATTTATGAACTTAAGTTAGAAACGAAATGGCTTCTCCCAACTTCCTTGCACTCCATCTCGCTCGATATTGCATAGCATAATTAATGCTTTATTGCTAACGAATGAGAAAGTGTGTCGAGCGAATCAGCATTCATTAATTAATGAATCAATAAAAGTCCATCGTATGTAACTTATTGAGGATACTCTTCTATGAAAAACATACTTCTAACTGGAAAAAGAAAGCACTTATGTGCATGTCAACAGCCATATGTAATAGCACGATACTTTGAAGTCGTGTGAAAGAAATAAATGAGGCACCATTCCGATCAATAATCTATTCCTATCCCTGTTAACTTGATTAGTCACAATAGCCGTGTCGGCGTCATAAATTGGATATAGATAGCTCTGAAATTGCTGAGCTATGAAAATACAAGTGAATTATTGCGATATTTTAATCAAGCGTGTCGGTCGTCAGCTATTCCAAACCGTTGAGTAATTGTCGTTCTCCTCTACGTGCGCAGCAGTTCAAAGGAGGCCCCTTAATTAATTGACACCCCGTGAAGCCTATAATTTTGATCAATTGAGGCTTCCGCGCAACCATTAAGCGATATCGCCGGTAATAGAGGCTCTTTCTTTTCTTTTAATAGCATTAACCTACATTGGAAGAGTTTTTGCAAAAATATTTTTTCTTTTTTATGTATTAGGTTGACATCAATAGAAGTTTTAGAATGTTTACGTCCTAATAAGGTACTACCGCAAAATATGTACGATACTTTTAAATCATAATTTGAAAATTTATTACTGGTATGGACTGTTCTAAAAAAAAGGATTCTAGCTAACGAAATTTTTTTTTTAAATAAAATATGATTACTCAAAATTTCAGAAAATGTAAAACGAAATTGTGCAATAAATGAAATATTTATATCACAAACACTGAATTGTAACAAACTAGACACTAAAACGTTTTAACAAACTAATTTGATAATAATAATTATATTCCGGGCGCAGCAGCGTTTCTAAAGGAATTTTGGTCTGAAGTGTCCACGTAGGACAAAACCGGTCGGTGTTAGCAAAGATTCTGAAACTACACGGAAAATTGTTGAAACAACAATTGTTAACACAGTTAAGTAAAATTTGTGTGTGTGAGAGTGAGCGACTTGCTACAACTATCTAAATTCTTCACACGATTGTAGTAACGATTGTATTTCTATTAAATAACAATATTTAAAATTACTGAAAAACTATCCAAGCGTGACCAATAGTGTGCACATTTTAGTACAATATGAGAAAAATCACCTTTTAAAGTAAAGAAATTAATACAAATTTCTTACTATTACTACACTTCTGTGTAAAACATACAATAGTATGTTCAATAACACTACAATTTGTATAGAGTACTAGGGTGTATCAAAATGACGCATTTAATGCAAACTTTTATTCATATATGAATAGTAATATAATATAAAATATAAAGTGTTATAAAATATGACGTTGGTAATATTTTTTAGCATATATGCGAAAAAAAAACAAAAACTTCGACAATACACCTTTAGCACTCAGCAAATCAGCAATAACTTTGTATGATGTGCAGCGCATATACATGACTCTGATTGTGACCTAACCTGTGTTTACTTATAGAGTTCAGAAGATACCTGTCCATTAAAAGTATTCCTTGAACTTGGCCTCGATAGTTTTCGAACACCCAATACAAGAGAAGCTCCTTAATGTCATCTGAAGTTAAATTCTTGAACATTCTTCATTACTTCGTTATCTAAAAACAAAAATAGTTAAATTAATACACGAATTGTTCTCTATCTAATCATTGGAAATAGGTAGAAGTATCTTTTATTCTAAGAGGTATTAGTAAATTGACCATCACCCAGTATAAGTTACAACTAGCAAGATACAGCACTCGTAGAGAAATTTACTTATTTTGATTAAATTAAATTATACGTTCGTTAACAAATAGTACTATATTGCATATATGTACCTACTATGCCATGCTTAATTTTAAACTTTCATTTGTTTTCTTTAAACACATCTGTAGTTTTTCCCGGTTCCACTGGCACTTGTTACAACAAACTCCTCCATCGCTCAAATTAGTATATTAATAGGGCATAAACCACGTCAACAGCTCAAAATGCTCAAATGCCGTGTAAACTATGATATAAACACTATTCGTTAAAATTGATGCTCTGTACTCGATTAACGCCCTTGACGACTCAGTATCTCAATTTAGCTCAATGTAGTAAAATAGCCATTTAATCGCCATTGTGTATTTGAATAGACCACTTATTTAAAAAAAAATTCGAAAAAATAGGAAGTTTGTGTCAAAAATGCCGCAATCTGTCGTGTACTCTCGACACAGATATTGTTGAAAAAAATGTACAGTTGTGGAATATATAACAAATTTAACTACAATATTTAAAGTATTATTTGCAAAACAACATGAATAATAAAAGTCTGTGATAAAGTTATATAATTAACAATTACTGCACATATTTTTTCCTACATATTGGTTGCATATTTTTTCAAAGAGATTTTTTTTCGTGTAACATTGCACATGGTCCTGAAATAGTTTGAAACCTATTGCTTATATACTTATTTTTTCACTAACGACATTGATCAATTTAAAACATAGAAAAGAAATGTAAAAGACAATTAGGTGTTTAGAGTTACTTTTTAAGAGCGAAGATGGAAATAATCTAAACTTATAGGTTTCTATTAATACTTTTTATTCATTATGTCATAGGGTCTAAATAATACAGTGAAATGTAGGTAAATACGGAGATAAACAGGAAACTGCGGATACCTTGCGGTTATTTTAAGAGACAAATTCCCTAAATACCTACTATTTATTTATTTTATTTATTTGCTGCATTTTCTTCTATTCCAAAGCACTGAACGAGATAGTTAAAAAGATGTTCAGTTTGCAAACAGCGGCTTTCTCCTGATTTTTCTCGTAGTATATCGAAAAGGTATTTCATTAGTAACATGTTTGATGGATTTTCTTGGTGTAAAGTAAGTTAATTATTAGTTAACAGTCAAAATCTATTTTTATAGTTATTTAAATCCAATGGTTGTACGTAATTCGTAGTATAAAAAAACTATGTGATGAAAATATTTTAACAATAATCCAGTTTTATGTTTCAATTAAACAAACGAGTGTTTTTCATTACACACCCTTTCAACATTGCCATATAAATAATAATACGATAAGGGTGCTGGTTATATGTATTTATTTATATGTTTGATATTGGAGTATTGTCGAGATTCGCAATAAAATAAATAACTTTCAACTAAGCAAGTGGTTGCACATAATAATTTTATACTACTGGCATTGTCCAATTTTATAATGGTAAAGTAGTAATAAATAGTATTTCCTATTTAATCATACTCACATAGAATCAAATATGGATTATATAATTATTATGTTTATTTATCTGAAACATTACTTCAAGATAGATAAGCTAATAAAATCGAAATTATAGCTACTTTTGCTTTGCATGATTATCTAAAGCGTAAACTCCTTTTCCTATTCAAAAGTGACTTACATGTTAACTAATTTAATGTTTTAACAACTGACTTGTTTAGCCAAAACAACAGTCGTGGCAATAAAGACAGGAAACCTTAGTTAGGAAGTTATTACTGTACCATCCTATATATTTCATTAATTTTCTGCTTACATCGACAAGGTTTACTGCATTTAAGCTGGGTTTTCCTAGAAGCAGGTTTAATGCATCACGTGCAACGTAAAACGCCTAGCGCAGTACGCCGTCCACTCAATTCATTGAAACAGTTGGCGTCATTTTCCTATAAAACGCAACACGACGCCAACTATTTTGCCTGTGAAGAAAAACCGTTGATTTTTCACTAAAGATCTTTACAATAATAAAGAGATTCCCATTTTGTGCAACAAATACTATTTTTTGTATGGTCTTCTGAAATTATTGTATTTATTGCTAACTAAATTATATTTCACGTTAAATTGTGCTATAGTACGAAATATGTATATTTTTAATAACGTACTCTCGATTATTAGCCCATTTTTTTGGTTCCTAGAGGCTACTTTACCAACTGAATTCGCCATATATGCATTGCACATTGATATCATGTACTATTGTACAAAGAAGCAACAATGAAACATAAATAATTATACGTGCATGATGTATGTGTATCGTTCATATGCTACGATATTACACCAGCAAAAAAAAAATAATTACAAGGTATGCTGACCTGACGTTCACGTATGTACCTTTTATTCCTTTTGATAAATACTCCGTTATTTTCATAAGCATTTGGTATGTACCTGTTGCAATACTATTTTCCAGTTTTATATTCCCTACCAGTTATTCAATAACAGTAATAACCCTTGCGTGTTCAAGGGAACTTTCTCCGTGCAGTTTGTTGGACTGTAAAATGTTAATTTATTAAAATTTTTGATGCAGAACTTAGATAAACGCGTACATTTAATACATAAATTATAGAAATAACACGAGATTGAAAGATTTAAAATTATTACAAATACTGTTTTTCTGCTTAAGATATCTAAACCGTGAATGTTTCACCTAGTTCAATATGTCATCAATTGCAAAAAAAAATCTAAATTTAATATTCTTTCTGAAATTTATTTTAGCATGTATTGAAACCTAACTATTTTCTTTATGTGCGTTCTAGCGCAGAGTAACGGATTTTTAAAATTTGTCACATTTGTCCACAGATAATGTTGCAAAAAATAAAATATTTCAGCCTTTAAATTCCTAAGTACCTAATGCTTCTTTTATGCAGACGAACGATACCTTTTAATTGAATCCTCTAATTTATTTCATATTTTTTATAAATGAAAATGAAATAAAGCAAGCAGTCACAACGACGATTGAGAAGATCAAGAGCTAAAGACCTTAAGTGCAGTTTGAAAAGAATGAGTTAGCTGTCTGGTAGTTTTATTTAGTACTGTTTCTTATGTTTTACAAATAAGTTAATAATATACAGGCTGAGTTTTTTATCTTTAGACAACGGAATATTTCTAAAACACTGCATCAAATCAAAAAAAGATCTTAATAAGATTTGTTATAATTTAGGGGCTCACTGAACGGTGCCAAACTCGATCCCCCACCTCACCTTCCCAGAGCATCATTTTTTGTTCTTGGCCAGGCGAGGTTTGTCAAAGCCATTCGTTGGAACCGACCCCTCTTTCGGCACCAAATCGCCTGAATTCCTGAATTCACGAGAGATCTACTGAATAAAGACAGGAAGACTGTCAAAATAATTGTAGGTCTGCTGACTGGTCATTGTAGACTGATTCTGCCAAGAGAAAGAAACACCAGTTCATGTGCTGTGTCTATGTGAAGGCCTGGCGAGGACAACGTTTCTAGTAATGGGGGAAAAGAACCCCACAGCTAGTAGCTACATAAAGAAGCTGCTCTCAAAGATGATAGGCCTAATTAAGAGGGCAAAATTAGAGAGCGTCCTCTAGGAAAAAAAGGGGATCACAATAGATTTGAAAAGGTCGCGGTGAAACAGGTCGATAAATCCTAATCTAATCTAATCTAACTATTGTTTTCATTTAAGAAGATGTCATTGTTTGACATGAAATTCCCAAAAAGCAATATTCAAATTATTTCTTCTATCTTTGTAAATGACAAAGTTACAGTACTGAAAAGGTTTTAGTGAATATTTAATTTTCCTTAATGGGTACCTCTTATGTTTTTCGAGATAACCGAACAAATGATAAAAAAAAAACTCACTTTGTACACATATCGAAGATATAAATGTCATTTACAAGTCATATACCCACATGTGTTTTTCTTTAGTTATCTAGCAGCGTAAAAATATTTCTGTAATGATTGAAATATTCATATTTTGTATATCTGTTCTTTTTATAGTCCCAAAATTTAAATAATTTATTGTACGTGTGTGTATATGACGCACGCTATCTGCTATTTAGAAGCGTAACACTGTTCAAGCTCATGAGTTAAAAAATTCAAAATATCTCAGCGTAGTACTATGATACAAAGGTAAACCTGGACGATTGCCCTGTAGCTTACCTACATATCGTCAGGTTTACTGTAGTACCATGTTACCTATATGATGCATATAGGGACAGTGACGGCTTAAAGTGGCGTCATTCAGAAGCTCATCCGCGTCTTATGGACATGATTTACCTACTTATATTCAGTGGCGGCTCGTGACAATATTGAGTGGTGGGGCCAATTACGGGCCAACTGCCCTTCGCCCTCCCTGTCCTTTATTCATTTTACAAAGTTTTAAATCAATTTAGCTCAACTTATAGTAATTTATTACCTCATTTATTGTACCTACAAACGTCTAAAAGTCGGGGCCAATCTAGATGTGGCCCCAGTTCACCGCTTTTCTGCATAAATAACTACAAAGCGCGTTTGGTCGCATCAAATCATGAGAATTGCAACATTCGTTCTGTACTTAAATGTGTGTGTACGTATATTTATCGGTGTTCTTACAGAAAATAAGAGCTCTTTAATGATTAATTTGTGATTTGCAATGGTGGAGCCATGGCCCCGTGGCTCTTTAAGAGGAGCCGCCCCTGCTTATATTCATAATCAATGCTCTAGTTCGAAATAACTAACCGCTGAAGCCTAATTACACAAATTTTAGTTATTGCGATACTCTGAATTGAAGATGATTTATGAAGCTGCACATGTTTTATGTTGCTTGACGCATAGAAACTATCACACAGAGGAAGCCGCTGCAATGAAACACCTGTTTTACAAACATTTGTCTTCGAACCCACTGGAGATGTAGAGGTGTAAGCTACGCCTGTCTGGATTGTTTTAAAATATATATCCCGCGCTTGTGACTCAGGCATTTTGGCATGAGACGGTTTCATCTTCACGCCTATTATAAGGCCCAATTTATAAACACGACCTGAGAATTATTTAGAACAGTTTATATGCAACGTCAAACAAAATGCCGGTACACAGGGCTACATAACTTTAGTCTTTCTGTAAACAATTGCGTACCTGAAATTACTGCACAAAGAACGAAGAGTAGTTTTTCAAATTACAATTTACGAGTGGGATGTGAGAACAGTTGATGCAGAAAATACCGCAGTAAATGTTATCATTCCCCGAACGCATTACAGAATGCAAACAGCGAATTCGCATAAATCACTTTTCCGGATTTCGCAATTCGCCGAAGTGAAATTTATAGTATGTTCAAAGGAGCGGCATATTTTTTGGAAATCCTCCATATAGCATTAGTAAGCTTTGGGTAACAATTAACTATACGAACAGAAGCGTGTGCTTCATGCACATAATAATGTATATAATTGTTTACAGTGAACGTAGTCTAAGAAATACTTAAATGTTAAAATTTTAAAAGCATACCTTAACCTTAGTTTGGTCGCGTTGAATAATTGTATTAACCCTAGTCCTACCAACGTTTTATCGTAACGTGTCCTACCAAGGTGTGCCTCACAGGCACACATCTATTTGTACACATTGTTGTGTAAATAATAGCAAAATATGCATTATTTATTTCATGTAGTAGGTATAGCAGTAGATAAAACATATAGAAAGAATATGGTGTGTCAGAAGATATAATAAAAATAGTACAAGATAGTAAAATATTTGAAAGTTATTTATGTAGTTTGCAATTTGTGCACGTGAGTATTTTCTCTAAATGTTCACCACAAACCGTTTGCTTACACTTATCACATAACTGTGTTGACATTCTGCTTTTCTTTGATGGGCAAATAATAGCACCGTTTCGTTTTCTTACTTCTCGAGCCGAAGACTCCCCTGTGTGTAACTGATTCAACGTAGTTGTATCAATGAGTATGACTTTTATGCAAGCCACTCAAACTACGACGTCTAATTTGCCCCAGTACTAATTCTGTTGTAAATTTCTCGTAAGAAAATTTTTGCGAAGTCTTGGTTTTTTGGAATATGCCAGTCAGGATGGATATTTCTCCAAATGACAAATGAAGCTACTCCACACACATCAATTATATTGAAAAAATAAACAAAGGCCACCTATTAGTTTTGCGTTTCACTGAATTGTAGTACCATCTGATCAAGTGTATCCACCCTCTTTCGTGGAATTGTAGTACTTATTGATTTCTGATTTATTTTTAACTTTCTCATCAATGGTGGAGTCGTTGTGCATTGTAGATAATAATATAACACAACGATTTTTCTTAGGTACATAAGATACCAAAGTCATTGTCTTCTGAAAACCAAACAAGTTGCTTTCAATATTCCGTCGTCTGTGAGGTAAAAATTTGGTGTACTGCAGCGCTATTTTTTCTGAGCGTTCCTACACAAGTTGGCCTTTGGTAAGCAAACTGGATGCAAGCTCGTAGCTGGTGAAAAGTTGTCGAACGTAATATTCCTTTTAGTTCTCAGAAAGGTCACAAAGATCTTCAACACCTTTTGCGCTAAGTTTTTCTGCTCTGTTGAGCTTCTTTTCCTAAGTACGGTATACACGTAACGGATAACTAGTTCCAACTATCGCATATCCACCAAATTTCATACCGTACTTATCTGGCTTTCCTTGGCAGCTACTGGTCGGAAAGATACACGACCTCTAAAAGGCACCAGTTGTTCATCGATGGTTAAATTACTGCCAGAAAGATAATTATTTCAGCAATTTGTATAAACACGGTCCACAGGTCTCTAATTGGTGCCAACTTGTTCTTTTGCCTTCGGAGGGTTCTGGTCGCTTTATCGTCAAACGGAATAAATCTTAGTAATTGAGTAATCTATTTCGTGACATACACGCTCGATAAACAGGATTTCCATAATAAAGGATTCCATAGCTCATTATAGTCCACCATTCCTTGTTTATTTCTTCCAGGCAGTAATCAAAAGGCCAAGAAAGCACGGATTTCAACGTCGTCAACTGGTTTCCACAAATCGCCAAGAATACGAAAGCCCCTTATTAGTGAAAGTAACCAAATAACAATAAACGTATCATCAAAAACAAATTGAATGCGTCACAAGGAGTATCAACATGCACTCAAGGTGGAAGTTTCACTTTGTTCAAAGGTGTTGTAATTATGTTGTGTGCACGTGTTTTTTCCCTTGGCAATCGGCGTGGCATTCCACTCGGTACCATCTTTCCAATAAAAGTTTGCGAATGGCCGGGCGGTTCATCATTAGCATCACTATCGTCACTTCCTTCTTTGTTCATCGCTTTCTTCATGCCAGTTTCTTGATAATCCGCTTCACTAGAAGAGGTTTCGTCAATTTGGCTCTTCTTTCATCTTCACCATCAATTTACATTCCTTCCAAATCCTACATCACTTTCGTACAATGCATCGAGCAACTCCTTTTATTAGTGGCCGGCGTCGGTCAGTCAACCAATCGGTCGTACTTTCTGCATAAATTTCAAAAACCATAAAGCATAAAAAACAAATTATTTTTACTGGGGTCAATCAAAACTTTATTTTGCTTACCCTGGTCTGTACTATACTCTCCACTAGGTAAAAGAAATAAAATTAACCAATAGACACTAAAACGGCCAATGCGTTCGTTAGGAAAGTCACAAATACAACTGATAGCAATGCAGTTTGGAAGCTGACTGTTTTAGCAAAACGCATTTAGGGAATTCCCCTTCATATGCAACTGGAAGTTCTTACATACAAGGGGAAAGTCCCGAAATATAAAGCATATTTTATTACGGGGGATTTACCAATACCTAGTATTTAAATAACGTAGCAATGCATTTATAGTATACATAACAGTATTGCTCAAAGACAACACCTTGGTAAGGACGTGTCCGTAAATTATGTTTAATTTTTTTAAGTAAAATAGGAAAAATATTTTTAAAAAAATTTTAATGTCATTCTGTGTTAAATAGTTTATGTTAGAAATACAAAAATCCTCCAGTCTGTGGCAGTTAACTTACAAAGTTCCAGCAATTTAAAATCATTGTGCTCAAAAGCACAACCCTGGTACGGTTTAGGGTAAAAATCATTTGT